>PVJH01018452.1:0-45161 GCA_004026705.1 Nesogale talazaci | reverse complement strand
TGCATATAGGGCAGTTAAAATGTCATGGCTTAGAAGAGGCACACCTTAGTCCTTAACGTTAAATCTTTGTTTTTTAGTGCTTCAAAGACATACTTTGCTGCAGATTAGCCTAATGCAGTAAGTTTTTTGAATTCTCGATGACTGCTTCCAGTAGTATTTACTGTAGATCCAAGCCAAATGCAATGCTAGATTTCAATGTTTTTTTTCTCTGTTTATCAATATTTTCTCTATTTGTTGATCTAGATGTGAAGATTTGGGCTTTCTTTATATTATAGTGCAATCTGTATTGAAGACTGTAGTCCTTGATTCTCATCAGCAAGTATTTGAAGTTCTCCTCACTCTCGGCTAGTAAAATTGTCTCATTTGCATATTGCAAGTTGCTAAGGAGATTTCTTTCAAATCTTATGGTAAAACCTTGCTTATATGATCAAGTTTCTTGGATTTTTTAAGAATACAGATAGCCAAATATGACAAAGGGAAAAGTATCAGAGACTAAATTTCAAACACCCAATTTATAGATGACTATGGAGGAGAGTGGGAGCCAAAACTAACCTGCAGAATATCTAGTCTGATTGAGCAATTGGCAGATTCCCTTCTAGTCACAGGCAAGGTTCTTGAACAGGTCTTGGATAAAGATCACTGTAATTGTGATTATACTGGATTGAACCTGATACTTAGTCAGTTGGCCTCCCTTTTGATCTGACCTGAAATTGTTCTAGGTGCAAGTAATTCTTGCTAGTTCTGTGACAAACATTTCTTCCCTGGCCTGAAAATACTAAGGGTGGTCTTTTCTTTCTTATTTATTATTTGTATTTTTATCTTTGTATTAATGTTTTTTCCTTATTCTTTTATTTATCTCACTATTTTTTACTGTTTCTTTTTGGTTTTCTACTTTGTGAAGCACAAAAGGAGTAGATACATAGAGATAATAACTGATGCAGGGTTTTATAGGGAAGTTAGGGCAGGGGTGGGATATAGGGACAGTAAGGAGTTTAGAGAAGCAAATAATGTTTGTGAGAGGGGAGAGAACTCACTAGAACTGATTGTCTAATGTATAATGACTCCCGTTTTGAATATTTTCTCCTTTTAATTCAGACTTTTCTGCTTTATTCTCTAATTGTTCTTTTTTAATTTGGACTGTATATGTTATTCTGTTTATGAAATCCAAGATAAGTAAATCTATAGAGACAGCAACTTGATTAATAGTTTTCTAGAGAAACAGGTAATGAAGTTAGTGAATAATGGGGAGATAACAATAATGAATACAAGGAAGAATAAATGTCCTAAAATTGACTGTAGTGATGATTACACAACTCTTGAATTTGATCAAACTATTGAAATGTGTGGTATGTGAATTATGTCAAAAAAGGCTTCAGAAATTAAAAAAAGAAAAAATGAAGTCATAATAAGTATTACAGCATTACCTTGAATACATTATGCTGAGCAAAATAAGTCAGACACATAAGAATAACTATTGCATGATCCCATGTATTATTAAATATAGTTAAAATTGGCATATATGGTGAGACTTAAATTCCCTAGTAGTTATTAGAGACTGTAGGTGGGAAGGAATGGGAAGGTACTGAGTTTCTGATTAGAATGATGAAAAAATTTTAGTGGTGATGATTAGACATCGTGGTGAACGGATGATAATGAAATCACTTAATTGTATATTCAAAAATTGTTAAAATGACAAACTTTTAATGTGATTTACTACAAGTTTTTAAGCATTTATGATGATACTATATTTTCTTTTCTATCAACATGTGCACATTTTGGATTCTTTTGTTAACCAGAATATTTTAAGTAATATTAGTAATATTACCTATTATTTTCATTCTGAGGAGTTTATTGAATAAAATAAATTTGAATAAAATTTGGTAAGAGTTTATTGATTAGTCTAAAAGAGGTAATAATAGAGTAGTAAAATATGGTCTGGGCTTGCTATAGTTCACACTTTGATTCTAAGCAAGCTAGCAATTACAAATAATTCTTGAATGGATGTGGCTTTAGAAAATCCATGAGCTGTAATATTTATATTCGAAGCTTTTGTTTAGCTAATTTCTTTGAAATTACAGAAAGGATAGCACCATGGGAATTCTTGCCATTTGCTTAAGCTCACCATCATTTTGGATGCCATGGAGGTATATTTTCAAGTGCTGAACCTCTTAAATCCATAGTGATATTAGTGGAAGAATGCCTGAGAAATAATCGTATTTATTTACATTTATCTTTTTAAATAAATTCTACTGCAGACTTAATTCCCACTACTGATATATCTCAATGTATAGGCAACAGTTAACTCAGTGGACTGACATTTTAAAATTATATTTTTGTTTTAAACTTGAGCATGCTACAATCTGATGCAGCAGTTTAACATATTTGACCATGGGTTATTCTCTTCCCTAATATTAATATTATAGTTAGTGGTTGTCGTGGTCATATGCTTATGTTAATTTTATGATTGAGATGTAGGGGTGAAGTCTAGATTGTTAATTTGGAGATAGTCATTGAATAGCCAATGAGGCCTCTGTGTGGGCATGGTTTTCTCCTGATATGTCTGGGAAATCTCACAATATTTCCCTTGTGAAGATAAGAAGCTATCTCCCAGTTGTTGGGAGTTAGTCTCAGAGACGATGAATTACAGACAAGACAAGATAGCAGTGTTCGAGCTGCTGCAGGAGCCGGAGGAGAAGCCACACAGCCTTGTCCTGATGGAATCAGACCTCTGAAACTGGAGAAGCCATGGGGAGACCCCTGTCAGCACTGAGTTCCTTTTACCACCACTGGATGCTGTTGATGTACCCTGAGCCCTGGAAGCGAGGAGCCATAGGGAGACCCCTGCCGGCACCAGAACTCTGCATCCACAGGCCTGTGACTTCATGAGTCGGAAGGAGACTTTATAGACTGATATCGGGCATATGGGCTAATATTGGACTTATGACTTTGAACTGGACTGGGCTGGGATAGTATACAAACCTTTTCCTTATATCCATATGCGTGTCTGTAATTTTTTCCTCAAGTTTACCTGGACTAACACAGTGCTTCTAACTTGTGGGGGTGCCAAATCACCTGAGGATGTTGTCAAAAAACAGACTTTGATTTGGGGAATCTTTGATGCAGCCCAAGATTCTGATTTTCTGAGTTGCAGGAAACACTAATGCTACTGTTTGGAGATCCACACTTTGAGTAGCAAAGAGCCTAGATTGCACTTGTTTTAACAATAAGGAAATGTGTATATTTATAATGCATGTTTTCTTTAGCACAACTAAGTAATTTCTTAAATTACAAAAATTGTGTTTGATCAAAAATTTCATTAGAGATCAATTGGAAAATAGAAAGGAGAGAAAGACGAAATAAACAAAAAGTCACCCACTGTGACATGTCCATTATGAACAGCTGACTATACATCTTTCCAAGTATCTCCGATTTGCACAGTAGGGTAGGAATTGAGCTGCTGAAGTCAGGGCCAGTAGTGTGAACCCTTCAGTCACTCCAATTGTGAAAGATGAAGCTGTCTGCTCCTATAAAGTCACCAAATCTCAGAAACCAAAGGATCCAGTTCTACTCTTTGCTATATGATCATGATCAGACAGAATTGACTTGATGGTGGTCATTTGGCTTTGAGCTTGTTTACTTCTATCCAGTGATTTTTCAAAGCATATACAAGTCAACACATTCCATTTTATTTTCATTTAACAACCAACTTTAATGTACATCAGGAGCAGCACAATGACTTCATAAAATCTGATAGCTAACAGGACTCACCCCTAGAAGCTGTGATGCAATGGGATGGGGGTTGTTTTTTAGATGCTGTCATTTGGGTTCTGACGGAATGCAATCCTCTGCACAATAGAGTGAAACACTGTCCAGTCTTGAGCCAGCCTCACAATTGGTATGCTATTGCCAATTGTTGTAGTCATTGTGTCAATCCATTTTGCTGAAGGACTTCCCCCTTTTCATTGACCCTCTACTATACAGACTTGTTGCCCTTCTGAATTAGACCAGAGTCTACTTATCCTCCCTTTTTTCCCAATAATTTTATTGGGGGCTCTTATAGCTCTTATGACATTCAATACATCCTTTGTATCAAGCACATTTGTATGCATGCTGTCATCTTCATTTCCAAATATTTTCTACTTGAGCCCTTGGTATAAGCTCCTCTTTCCCCCTCTTTTTTTTTTAAATAATTCCATTGGGGGAACCATATAACTCCCATCACGATCAACACACACATCACTTTTAAAATGCATTCTAGTTGAACTTCTTCCAAGATGAATTTGTTTGTTCTTCTGGTGGTCCACAGTATTTTAAATGTTCTTCACCCGCACAATTCAGTACTGTTCACTGATGCTACAATTCAATCATTCTCTGTCTTCCTTATTGATTGTCCAGTATTTGCATGCATATGTGGTGATTGGGAAACACCATAGCTTGGACTTAGTGCACCTTGGACCTCAACCATCCCATTGCTAGTGCATATTTGCTGCTGTTTCTTCCCATTTTGAGTCAAGTTCCATAAGCAAATGAAGATCCTTAAAGCTTGACTCCAGTCACACCATTACAGTAGATTCTATGTTGAGAAGCAACAGTTATATTTTGAGTGCCTTCCAACTTGAAGGGCTCATCTTTTGGAAATACAATGGCCCATGATTCTCTGTTTTCAAAAAGCTTCACAGGTTGATTTTTTTCTCCAAAGTAAATTGCAGGCCTTCGTTCATATTCTGTCTAAGTTTAGAAGCTTTGCTGAATCTTTTCCACCACAGATCATCCTGTGAATATTTAAAATACAGGCAACAGTCATACTAGCACAATATAACATATTGAAAGATAATGGGATGTGTGTATGTGTGTATTACTAGTTCCATCTCACTTTTCTAAATACCTGGGGATAGACTTACTTGGTCATAAGATAAATGTTCAGTCGAATTTTGAAGATACCATCAGACTTTCCCCCTCCCTCCAAAATGATGTATTATATTGTACTCCCTCACTAGTAATGATCTTGATGCTTCATAATCTCATCAATATCTGATATTTCCAAACTCACTAAGCCAAACTCACTGCTATAGAAGCAATTCTATTTTATAGCAACTCTATAGGTTAGGGTAGAATTGCTCTTGTGGATTTCCAAAAATTTTCTTTTTTACAGGAGCAGAAAGCCTTCTCTTTCTCCCCTGTTATTATCAGTCTTTGTAAATGAGCTTATTTCTAGTATTGTGATTTGATTTCACATTTTCTGTTAGCTAATAATATTTAATACATTTTATGCACTTTATTTAATTTTTTGAAATTCTCTTTCTGAAGGATATTCAAAAAATCATTTGTTTTTTAGTTTGCTATCTTCAGTTGTTTATCTTGTCATTATTAAGATGTGATTTTTTTACATATTCTTGCTTCAACTCCATACGTCATGTGTATAATTTCTCTTTTATTTGAATGGCCTACAGTGTTTTAACAGTATACTCAGTCGAGGATTTCAAACTGATTCTTTGCAGCTCAGTAATGGCTATCAGGTGAAGCCTGAGTGAACCCATATTTATAAAATATGAATGAATGATAATGATAACCAGAATAAACAGGGGAAATTATAGGTTGGCACACAGTTAGAAGCTTAATCTTCTTTTAAAAAGAATGAACATGCATACTGATTATCAACAAAATCTCTTGAGGAGAAACTGATGCTACATTCACAGATGGTGCCTCAATAAGCCACTGTGAACATTTATCACTTTCCAAAGACCTGGAGATAATCTGACATCCTGCATCATGCTCATACATCAACTATATCTCTTACCAAGTCTCCATTTCCAGGGTTTTAACACGTATATGTTTTTCCATTCTTATTAACCTTCCACGTCACAAATTTTTTTTTTTAATTTCAGGTTTGTTTTTATTTCTCCTTGGTGGCCATGAGTACACGTTGATAGTCACTATAATGAATCTACAGCTTAATATATAGAGATACTTGACACCCTAACAAGGGTACACAAGAATCAAAACAATTATATCACAGGAAGAAAGGATGGAGATGCTCATTACTATAAGGCAAAGCAAGGCTATGGGCTGACTGTGGAACAGACCATCAATTGAAAGTTCAGGTTGAAACTGAAGAAAATGAAAATAAGTTCACAAGAGGTAAATCCAACACATGATTTAGAAGATATCTCATAAGCACATTTTACTCAATGAACATTAATGACCCCACAGTAATTACATTTGGGATTACATTTCAAGAAGAAACAGAGAGCTATTTAAAAATGAAAAGACCAAAGTGAATGTCAGAAGAAACTCTGAAATTTGTTCTTGAAAGCAGTATAGCTAAAGCAAATGGAAAAAATAATGAAGTAGAAGAGTTGAACAAAAAAATTGTCAAGAACAGTTCAAGACTGTAAAAGTCCCCAATAAAATGATTTATTAAAAAAGAAAAGTTAAAAAAAACAGCCGAAGAAGACAAAGTAGAGTTTTATAATAAAATGTGCAAAGACCTAGGGTTACAAAACCAAAAGAGAAAATGTGTTCAATATATCTCAAGCTTATAGAACTAAAGAACAAAATTCAAGTCTCAGGTTGAAATATTTCCTTGGGCAGAATATTTAACAATTCAGAAAGTATCCAAATAAAATTTATGAATATACAGAGTCATTGTACCAAAGATAATTAGTCAATATGCAACCATTTCAAGAGAAAGCATATTGGTACAATGGGATTTAAAGATGATGCCTAAGGGTCACTGAAGGCATTCTTAAAAAAACAAGACTTCAGGAACTGTTGAAATACCAACTGAAATGTTTCAACAAGTTTACAATCCCTGGTATCATTCCCTAATCTATGCTTAAAAAAATGGCAAGACAACCACCTGGATAACCAATTAGAAAATATCAATATTTTCCCCTATTCTAAAGAAGGATAACCCCCACAGAATTCAGAAACTAGCCAACAATGCCATTAAGATCACATAAAAGTAAAATGCTTGATATGATCATTTAAAAAGTATTGCAGTAGCCATAATTCAAGTCATATTCAGAATAAGACATGGCCTAAGTAAAGTGGCCAGATTTTAAGTTGACCAGGGGAAGCTATGGGGATTTTGATTAAAAATTTGATCTATGTGGAGCAATAAAAATTTTCATAGAATGCAAAAATAGTATCGTAATATATTTATTACGATTTATATATATATTTATATATATATTTAAAATGCTGCAGGAAGTTGTTAAATTGTTAAAAAGTGGCAAGTCTGGTCACCCTATAAGGGATGTCATTGCTGATATCATGTATCTTGGCTGAAACAAAAAAAAATCAGAAAATGTTTATTTGTATCTATCTGACTAAAGCAAATTAGTCGACTTTGTATCAACTTAACAAAATTTGAATCATATTGTGAAGAAGGGGAATTCCAGAACACTTGAATATTTTTTCGTAGCACCTGCAGCTAGACCAAGCTGTAGTTAGGTAATGTCAAGTAGTTCCAACGCCAACAACAGAATGAAACTGTCCTGACTGGCACCATCCTCACAACAGTTATGTTTGCATCCAGTGTTGCAGCCACTGTGTCGATCCAGGTTGTCAAGGGTCTTCCTTTTTTCACTGCCTCTTGACTTTTCCAAATATCATGTCCTGTTTCAGAGACTGATCTCTTCTGACAACATGTCCAAAGTCCGTGAGAAAAAGTCTTCCTATTTTGCTTCTAAGGAGCATTCTGCGTGTACTTCTTCCAAGACAGATTCATTTGTTCATTTGGCAGTCCATGGTACTTTCAATATTCCTCATCAGTATAGTGATTCAAATACATTAAATCTAATTGGATATTCAACTTTCACATGCATATGGGCCAAAGGAAAACACGGTGGTTTGGAGCCGGCTCTCCTCAGTCCTCAAAATGGCATCCTTGCTCCACAACATTTTAGAGGTTTGTGCAGCAGATCTGTCCAATGCAAATAGGTCCTTTGAGTTCCTGGTAGCTGTTTTCATGTGCATTTGATTGTGGATCCAACAAAATGAAACCCCTAACAATTTCTATCTTTTCTCCATTTATCATGATGTCTCTTGGTCCATTTTGTGAGCGTTTCATTTTACTTTGCATTCAGATATGACTTATATTGAAGGCTGCAGCTCTTGGTTTTCATCAGCAAGTGTTTCAAGTCTTCCTAGCTTTCAGCAAGCACGGCTGTGTCATATGGTAGATTGTTAACAAGCTTTCTGACACTCTGACACTGCATAGTTCTTTATATAAACCAGCTTCTCTAATTATTTCCTCAGCTGACTCAATCTGTTTATTCAATTGAACAATATTGAAAGCATCAAAAGAAAACAGAAGGAATACAGAGTCACTGTATTAAAAATGTTGACAATCAAATATTTCAAATAAGCAGACCGAATAAGCACAGTGAGAGGATAAAACCCTGTCATACACCTTTCCTGATTTTAAACCATGCAGCAGCCCTTGTTCTGTTGGAAGGACTACTTCTTGATTAATGTGCAGGTTCTGAATGGCATTCTGGCATTGTTTCTGGAATTCCCATTTTTCTCAATGCTGTCCATAGTTTGTAATGATCCATACAGTTGAAAGTTTTTGCATAGGCAATAATACACAAGTAAACATTTTTCTTTTATTTACCACTTTCAGCCAAGGTGTAGCTGGCATTAGCAATTATACCTTTGTTCCATACCCAGTTCTAAATCTGGCTTGTATGTCTGACTGCACCTTATCAATGTAGTTCTGCAAAAGTTGTTGTCGGTTTCGCAGGAAAATTTTACACACATGTAATATTAATGATATAGTTTTATAATGGTACATTTTGTTTGGTCACTTATATTTGGAATGGGTACCAATATGGTTTTGTCCGAGTCAATTGTTCAGGTAACTGCTTTCCAAAATTTTTGACAGAACTGTGAGTGCTTCTAGTGCTTTATCTGCTTGCTTAAATAATTCTATTAATATTTCATTAATTTCTGGAAATTTGTTTACACTAATGCCTTCACTGCAGCTGGAATTTCTTCCTTTAGTTTCATCAGTTCTTGTTCATATGTTACCTTTTGAAATATTTGAATGTCAACTTTTTTTTGTGTGTGGGCATCACTGTCTCTGGTGGTCGTTGGCGCTACCCAGTGCTGCTTCTGAAAGCCGCCGCTTGATTTGAACCACCAAGCCCGCGGTCCGCAGTCCCGCACTCAACCACTTATGCCACCGGGGCTCAGCCCTGTCAACTCTTTTTAATACACTGACTCTGTATTCCTTCCATCTTACTTTGATGCTTCCAGTATTGTTCTGTATTTTCCCACAGAATCTTCCAATACTCCAACTAGAGTCTTGATTTTTTTTCAGCTCTTTCAACTTGAACTATTCCAAGCATGTTCATTTTTGGTTTTCTAACTCCAGGTGCATAATGAAATATTTGAACATTTCATTTTATTTTACTTTGTCTTCTTAAGCTGACCTTTAAATGTTTTTTTTTTGTTCAGCTCTTTTTCTATACCATTTTTCCTTGTGTTTTAGTTACTCCAAGATCCAAAACAAGTTTTAGACTCTTTTCTGACATCCAGGTTGATATTTCCCTTATTTCTCATGTTTTTTTTTCCTGCATAATGTTATTGATCTCATCCTACAATACTATACTTTAGTTCATTTTTATTATTACACGATTCTGCAAACTTTTGATAAATTTTCAGACTTATAAAAATTAAGTGTCTACCAACACCCATTTCTGATAAAAATACTCAATAAAATAGGAGTAGAAGGGAAATTCCCCAACATAATAAAGACCATATATGAAAAACCAACAGCTCAATACACTCTACTCAGCAAGGGAAAACTGAAACATTTCCCCTTTAAATAGAAATAGACAAGGATGCTCGCTATCACCAATATTATTCAACATCATGCTGAAAATCATAACCAGAACCATTAGAAAGCAAAAAGAAATCAATGAAATAAAATTGTACAAGGAAAACATGATCATTTCCACATGATATGAATCCATATATAGAAAACCCAAAAGACTCTAAAAAATACTGTTGGGAATAGCCAAGGAATTCAGAAAAGTAGAGGATGCAAGATTAAAAAGCTGAAATCAATTTGTTTATTATGTGCCACCACTGCAGAGACTTCTGTAAAGCTGTGAAGAAAAGAATCCATTTACAATAAACAAGGAAGTTGAAATCATGAGGAATAAGTAAAGAAACAAAAGACCAGCACAAAGAAAACTACAGGATTCTATACTAATATAAGAACTTCCTCACTACCCCCAAAAAGAATAAAAGAATGTTCCATGTTCATGAAGAAGTGTATGTAATGTTGTGAAACTTTCCGTATCACTTGAAACAATATACAAATATAACGTAATCATGATCCAAATCTCAAGTTCATTTTTAAAGAAATGGAAAAACAAATTGCCAACTTCATGTGAAGTGGGAAGGAATTCCTTAAAAAGAACCAGATAGGAGGCCTTGCACTACCCAACCTCAAAACATAGTGTACCAGGAGGCACTCCCCAAAATGGATTTTTTTTCAAAGCTTTGTATTTATCTTTTTTTCAAAAAAACCTTATCACCTTCAGAGTACTCCCCATTACACTTAACACATTTATCAACCCTGCAATCCAATTCTTGGAAATATTTTTCAAACTCATCTCTTTGGATCACTGAGAGCACCTCCCTTGTTTTATCTTTTATCTCTTCTACAGCATCAAATGGCTGTTCTTTTATGCTCCTCTGCATTTGCAGAAACAAAAAGAAGGGGCAAGAAGCAAGGTCAAGGGAGTAAGGTCCATGGGTCAAGAGAGGCATGCTTCCCCCCCCCAAAAAAAAACTAACACATTGAAATGACTGAGTGAGCCATTGTCATGATGACAAAACCAGTTCCCTGTCTTCCACAAATCAGGCCTTTTTTGTTGCACAGTGTTCCCCTATTTTTCGAAACCTCTAAATAGAAAGCTTGATTAATAAGCTGAACTGGTGGAGCCAACTCCAAATGATGTACCAGTCAAAATTTTTGTCCATCTGTGAAACAACATTTTCATCCATTCATTAAGTTGGTGTCCAGAAAAAGGTTTGTCTTCAATTGATATTTCACCTTTTTTGAAACAAGAATACCACTTATGTATGTGAGCTTTTCCCCATAATATTGTCCTTGTAACTGTATTCAACATCACAACCGTTTCTGCGGCATTTTTTCTAAGCAGGAAATAAAATTACACAGCTGTATGCTGCTTTCTTAAATCTGCCATCACAAAAATGAGGTTCAAGCAAAACTGCTTTTATAAAAAGTTCACTGTGACATAAAAGAACCTTCCCAGGCAATGCTACTGAGTGCACCATCTCAGAACAAGTTGCTGGATGCCCGCCTAGAAAGAAAAATGTGTCCTACAAATGTTCCACCCAGCTTAGCTCTTTTCTTTTGGGGGATGGTTCCCCCCTGGTATGTTACTCTGTAAAGAATTGATCTCTTGATTGCTTGAGGACCTATAAAAATTGCTGTTGTTGCTGGATGCCATGGAGTTAAGGCTCACCTTTAGCGACCACATGCACAGCAGAACAAAACATTGCATGATCCTGTGCCATCCCCACAATGGTTCCTAGGCATGAGCTCAATGAAGCAGTCATTCTGTCAATCGATCTCTGCTCCTCTTTCCATTTTCTTTTGGGTACCCCCTCTTATATCCCCAGAATTCAAAATAGTATGGTACAGATACAATGTTAGTTACACAGACAAATGGAACCAAATAGAAAACCCAGCAGGAAATATATCCTCCAGAAAACAGATATTGTATAAAAGACTAAAGCTATCAAATAGCATAGGGACAGCATCTTCAAAAAGTGTTGGAAAAATGGATCTGCATATGTAGGAGAATGAAATAAGATCCATACCTCTGCCCATGAATAAAAATAAACAAGATGTATTAGAGTCCTAAATATGAATCCCCATAGTATTAGGCTTACCTATGAGAAAATTGGGACAGACTTAAGGGTCCTATTGCAAGTCATACACAGGCCACCAAGGATAATAAAACAAGGACACAGAGTAGAATACAAAATAGATGACTGGGACATATTGAAAATAGAACACTTATGCATTTAGAAAGACTTCATTAAAATAGTAAAACAAAAGCACACAGATTAGAAAAATATCTCATCAATGACACAACAGGCAAAGATATAATTATCAAAATCTATAATTTTTCTACACCACAATAATAAAATCACAAATGATCTAATTAAAAATAATCAAGAGACATGAATAGATATTTCATCCAAATTACACTAGTCATCCAGGAGACACAAATCAAAACAATGATGAGATATCAACTACACTCACAATGTTAGTCCAATTTTTTTTTAAAAGACCAAAATAAAAAACTGAAAGCAATAAATGCTGGAGAGGAGGTGGAGATATTGGGACTTTTATACACTATCAGTAGGCTTGCAAATATGTACAAGCATTGTGGAATGTGATATGCTACCTGAAACAACTGAGAATTGAAATCCAATATGATCCAGCACTACCTCTACTGGATTTATTCCTCTCCCAAACAAGAGACAGAACTCGAACTTATGTATCCTATCCCATGTTCATTGCAGCTCAGTTCACAATAGTAAAAAGTTAAAAACTGCCCAAATATCCATTGGCATAACAGTGAATAAAGAAATGCTGGTACCTACACATGGAACACTATATATCAATAAAGAATAATGATGAAACCAGGAAATATCTCTTGATATCAATGGGCCTAGAATCCATTATGCTGTGTGAAATAGTCAAACACAGAAGGAAAATAACACAACTACTATTAAAAAGTAGTGTGAAGACAAAGGAAGGCGTCTGTTTTGAGTTCATCTAATCTTCTATTCCATTTTCACCAGCGAACAGATATTGTGCCTTCCAATGCTCATGAACTGTACACCATGCTTTATTGGCATAATTCAATAACCACTTTGACAGAGGAGGCTTCACCTCAACTGTCTAAATTCCCCATGATGTGGTGAGAGAGAGAAGATCAACTAGTTCCTACCATATAAATTATTCGACGGTCACCTCAAATCAATGGGTATCCCTATAAGAGAAATTAATGGTCCTTACTGAAAACAAAAGTCAGGAGGTGGGAAAAGGAAGAAGGTGATTACAGATAGGACAGCATGCCACTGAGAAAATGCTCAACATTAAGTGTATAGACCAGCAATGAGAGAATAAGCTCAGTATCATCTTCTTAATAGGGTATTCATGAATTACTTTCCATTCAGCTTTTGGTGACCTAGGATGTATAGGATAGACAACCAGGTACACCGCATCTTTCATAGGCCACACCAGAGGATTCAATAAGAGAACTTTCACTAAGCCAACTGCACACTGGTAGCAGATGAAAGGGACTGAATTGCACCCATGAGACTAAGGCTGAAATGCACTAGTGTGAGAAGCAGAGAACCACTTACCCGAGACCAAGAATGAGGATATCATTGAACTTTTGTTCAAAATTCTTGCCGTTAGGGTGTCCGATAAATGGCAACTCTAGACTACTGTGTATGTGCTATTTCCACATTTTATTTGCTTTTTAAGGACAGGTTTAGTGCAATTATATCTTTATTATTGAACATTATTGAAATGTTTAACTTATGTCCTCCTCTCATTGTTTGTGTAAATAGTGTCCAGTCACTAAAAATTTTAATTTGCAGAAATCAGCAATCCATGTATTGGGGTCTAAAAATCAATCTTACATATTTAAATTTCCTTTTCCTCAATAGCATTTTAAAATCTATGCCATTGGCTAAATTAATCATCATATCTATACAGTTACCATATACCCCATGGACACCATTTTGTCCTTCATAAAAATAATTTTGATGTCTTTCAAAGAAACCATATATATGTATATATTTTTATATATATATATATATATATATATATATATATATATATATATATCATAGATAGATGACTAGCTATTGAGCTGTCACTTAATTATTTCCCTAATCTAAGATTAATTCATTCTTCTGAGGTAGCCTTGCTCAAAGCCTTCCCCCAAAAAGTGATCACTGAAGATGTGGGTGTGGTATGGCCAAGTGTGGTGACTAAAGCAGGTGGTACCCAGCTATCAGAAATAATAGTATCTGAGATTGTAGAGGCTTGTTTTACAATAGCAACTATCTAAGTGAGATGTCAGATAAGTCCACACAGAAGAAGCACACAAGCCAAGGTGATGCAAAAATTGCAAACAGCAAAAATCAAATTCAAAGGCGGGACCAATATTAGAGACTAAATTCTAAATACCTGGTTTGCAGAAGGTTATGGATGACAGTTAAAACCTATTTGTGGAATTCCGCATATGGATTAAGCCCCAGGTAAATCCTCTCTGACTATGGAACAGGAATGTGAAAGGTTTTATTTTCAGACAGGGTATATTTAATGCAGGTTTCTGCAGTTGATGTTCTGTCAAAATGTAATACCTTATCGTTAGACTCCCATCTACAGCCAATGTATATTTTTCTAGTTTTGAATGTTTCCTACTTTGCTTTCAATTGATATTTTTCTATTTTATTAGGTCATTATCCTTGGATTATTTGTTTGTGTGTTGGTTTCTATTTCCTTGTTTCTCTGTATACGAAGCTAAGGATAGGAAAACCAATAGAAACAATAGCTGGATTAAGAGTTTCAAAGGGATATGGCAGGAGAGGTAGGTAGAAAATGGAGAGACCAAATTAATGAGAACAAAGAAGAAAAATATTCTGGAATTTATATGGCTAAGATTGCACAACTACTATGAATATGATTGAACTAGTGAAATGTACCATCAGAGAATTTTATGTGGGTGAAATGTTTAAAAGGAAACAAACTAAATACTTTTAAAATGAAATATCCAAGTTCTCACAAATTGTAATAATTATTGAAAATAATTGAATCATGACCTAATTCTAAAATCTTTCAAAGAAGCTCCCATTCTTATATAATGGTCTGTAAATTTTCATTTAAATGACTGGGAACACCTGTGTTTTTTTTTAACTTGTCCTTCTAGTAAGATTGACACTCCCAAAGTATTTCTGTCCCAGATAGATGATAGTCAACAAGATTAATCATGTTTTTTGGATGTCTTCATTGTTTCTAAATTGCTTACCACTTTCTACATGAAGACACAGAATTTGTTTGATCCCTGTATTGTTCTTGCCACTTATCCACCTATTTTTATATTCTTAATGCCAAGATTTTTCCTCTCTAATCATTATTCCACTCTATCCTTCATTCTATAATTCACAAATGCAAAGCTCAAATCCTGTTTTGTTTTTCTGATGGGACTCTGAAAAGTCTTACCCATGTATCTAAATCTTGGCATTCATACAGTTTTCTGTTATCCACGATGCATTTTCTATTTTGACATGTTGCTTTTTGGAGAAAAATTTATTCCCATGACACTGGTGTGGATTGCAGCTGTTTGATGATTGCTACAAGTTCATCCTAACTTTCCCTGAAAATGTATGTGAGGCTGCCAGTTCTGCAGCTTTGGTGTTCAATATACCCAGTTGGTGTTTAAATGTTCCTCCATCTGACAGAATAATGCTGATGGGATCTGTTAGAGACAGAGACTACTCTGCCAGATATTTGTCAGATTTCTCTGAGAAACCTCCAGGATATCCATCTTGCTTCAACTGACATCCAAAGCAGTTATGTTGCCAGGGCCTTCATCAAGCTAAAGTGACATACATTTCTGACAGCACAATGATCCATAGCATATTTCTCTTGACTAGAGAAGAAACCCCTAAAATAGAGATAATGAAGGCATTCTTTTTGGCTAGGCCTAAACTCCAAGGAGAAAGGAAGAGAATCATGGCAGAATAACTGGAAAAGATTTTCTTCTTATGTCTAGGAACTTTCATCATAAAATTAATGATATCGAGTACCAATTTTAAATTAACAAGAAAATAAACAATGAATTGTATCATGTATTCATTTTCAGAAATCACTCCAACACACTAATTTAAAATAAAATTGGTCCTTGCATCTTTATTTCAAAGAACTTGATTCACAACTATTACCTGTAGATTGCTTCTTCACAAAATATGTTTTTATGTATTTCTATAATCTGTGTGTTTACTTGCTGGCTTCAGATGTGAATCTTTTGTAAAAAGACATTCTTGCTCTGAAGATGTATAAATTGTGAATTTGACAAAACAGAGCATTTTGACAGGAAGTTATTGGGAAGAAACAAATCTTTAGAAAATAAAAAAAGAAAGAAGCTGTTTTCATTAAGTGTTAAATCTTAGTATTCAGACCCTTAATATAACAATGTCTGAAAATACAGTAATGTCTCTTTTTTTTTATTCCTGAATTTAAGTTAGAAAATCCCATGTTTTTGAATTTTAATTGTCCACCAACAACATGCTTTCAAATTTAATCTACTTCTTGGCAGTAGACATAGAAAAATATTTTTCTCTTTCTTCTGGATACAGCTGCAATCAATTGGATGCACAAATCGTATGGATGATGCTACAGGGAATCTGCTTCTTCATGAAACGGAATAGGTAATTTGGATGATGGTTGGTTCTTCAGAATCAAAACAAAACAACTGAAAGGATAAACAAGCCAACATTTCTCCAAGAATGCTTTTGGAAATTCGTATTTCCCATAAATTCTAAACACCTTCAATATTCCCATTTTTTCATTAACTCTATATAAGATCATTTCAGAGAAAAGGGCACTAATACTATGGCCATTACTGCTCATAAATTAGCAGGGGAGTAGAAACATGCAGAGAATTTTTACACTATGTCATGCATTCATTAGATGCATTCGCAAAATCTAAAGACTATTAAGATCTGCTTAAAACACAGATATGTAGTCCTATGGTAGCAAAGGTTTAGTAACTGTCTGTCATAAATATTGCTATTGAGTCAATTTTCTCACTTGGGTGTAATTTCTTCTAATGTAGAATTTAAAATAATTTTTATTATTTCAAAAACTTTCATCCTTTCAATTAAAAGGAACTACCTCATGGCCCGTGTGGTACTTACCTAATCTGTTGTCAATTTGTGATGTAAGAGTGAAAGGCTGGAGATTGGCTTGTCAATCAGGTCACAGTTTGATGACCTCACTTTGAGGCACTAAGGAATAAATAGCTCCCTGGATGGGAACAAGGGCTCACCTGCTGCAAGACATTCCTGTGCACAAGACATATGGAGCTATGCTAGAGCCCTGGAGCTGAAGGAGCCACATGGACACCCCTGTCAGCTGAGATGCTTCCACTGTCACTGGACTCACAAGGTTTTCCACCCACTGACCTGTTATTGTCTTGTATTTGGTATCATTGCATGTGTTGCATGAGTCTGAAGTGGAATTAATAGATTGTGTGTCAGTCCAGGTAGACTAGAGGAAAAAATTTCAAAGACACGCATACAGATATAAGGAAAAGGTTTATGTACAATAGAAACAGGACAATGAGAAAACATCCCAGGCCAGTCCAGTTCAATGTCATAAGTGTGATATTAACCCACATGGCCACAATTAGTCTATGAAGTCTCCTTTCGACTCACAAAGTCACAGGTCTGTGGGCACAGAATGCTGGCAGGGTGCTGGCATGGGTCTCCACATGGCTCCTCACTTCCAGGTCTCAGGGTCCATCAACAGCATCCCGTGGGGGCAGAAGCAACTCATCGCTGGCAGAGGTCTCCATGTGGCTGCCCCAGCTTCAGAGGTCTGGCTCCATCAGGGCAAAGTCGTGTGGTCTCTCCGCCTGCTCCTCCAGCTTCTCGGATGGTGCCATCTTGTCTTGTCTGTGATTCATCATCTCTGAGACTAACTCCCCCAAACTGGAGAAATAGCTTCTCATCTACACGAGGGAAATATCGCGAGATTTCCCAGAAGAAAGCCAAACCCACATAGAGGCCTCATTGGCTACTCAATGGCTATCTCCAGATTAATAGCTCCTACATTTAATCATAAAATTAACATAAGCACATGACTGCAACAGATTGATACCAGACATATGGTACCAATGGACTAATTTCAAACTTATGGACTTGATCTGGGTTGGATTGGAATATTTTCTTAATATTCAATTGTTCTTGTATATAAAAATCTTTCTCATTTTACTCTTGTCTATCCAAACTGATAAAGCCAGGAAATGAAAGAGATACTTATTTTACATAATATACCCACCTTGCTGGCAAAATTTTAAAATGCTCATAATTCCAAAATTTACTGAGGACTGTTCATAAACTGTTTGTGGCATTATAATAAGAATCTTAGAATCTATATTCACATTACCTATTAAAGTTGAAGAGGCATTTAACTCATGGCACAATAACTGCATCCATACAACAGGTATATGAACACAAAATAAATATCAGAGATAACATTTTTTAAACTGTCAATATTTAAAATAAGCTGATCTCATCATTAAGGAAAGGTTTAAAGTACCTGTGGAATATCCCTCCATTTGAATGCCATTTTTTCATGTAAATTCTTTATTTCATTTCAACAATTAAGAAGCACAAGTTTAACAAGGAATTCCTCATGCTTTCTCTAGATTAATAATATGAAATATTGAGTAAGAATTACACATTATAACAATGAAATTATTCAAAATATGTTTTGTGCAATTCTTAAATCTTTCCCCCTTCTAAAACCTAAGAAAATATTCCTTATAAGTTGGAAGCACAGAACGCTTAACAAAACCAAACTAGATGTTGAGTTGTATGATCCTCCTTACAAGTACAATAATATGTTTTCAGCAACATATAAGCCATTGAAAATGTAAACCCATAGCCAATAAGGAAATCACCCATCTATTTGGCTGAGGAAGGGGTACCAAATAAGCAATTGTGTGGTAGATCCATGTGCCAAGAAAGAGTCTGAAATGCAGGAGTGCTGTAGACACATCTGGATCACTCAAGGAGCATAGAAGGCCAATGTTAAAGAAGGGCATGATATTTTCAATGTCATTCAGGTGGACTCTTCATACATGTTCTACTCTGTCACCTTCCCAAAAATGTTTCTTAGCAGTTTCCCCTCTGTCAAAATGTAAACCATCTTATGGGTTAGCAAAAACCTTTTCTGTTATTCTATACCTTGCAGTTACAGTGCTCACAAACATCATTTTTGAAAGAACAGTCGTTGGATTGGATACAAAGACCATGAACACATCATTCTTGGTTAGTTGGGTGAGATAAGCCATTTTTGCTTTCAACTTGGGTCTGTAATCTGTGGATTCGCAGGGTAGGGAAGCTGCAGCATGGTCCCAGGCGAGACACCAATTGAATGATGTTCATTAATGAAGAATAACCATAACTATTGGCAACAGCATGGCTATATCTCCAAAACATACTGTCAAGTAACTAAAGTGCAAGGTACTAAAGAAAACATAAGAAAATTATGGCTTCCCTATAAATTTTATAACAGGCAAAACAAAAATATTGTGGATACGTATCTCAGTGCTAAATCTAAAAATAGATACAAGCAAATGGTTGCCACAAAGACCATAAGAATGATTACTTCTTAAGAAAATTAGGAGATTGGGCTTGGGAACATTTATATAGAAATGTTGGGGAGTTTGTCAATATTCTATTGATTGAATTGGTGAAAATTTTATTGCAATTTTCTTTAAATTTTAAAATTAACTTTCAAGTTGTACTTTCAGTTTACAGTCTTTTAATATGTCTATCATTCTTCACTCATGACTTGTCTATCATTTTTTCATACTGTGGTGACTTCTGTGTTGGTGTGATACTGGAAGCAATGTCACTACTATTTCAAATACCACCAAAGTCACACAAAGTGAACAAGTTTTAGTAGTGCTTCCAGACTAAAATAAGATTATGAGAATGAAGAGGTTGTGCACTTCAGAGGAATGAGCCAGTACCTACATTATAAGAAACAGCAGAACATCATCAGAGATACTGCCAGAAGAAGAGTTCCTTAGGTCAGAAAACACTCAAAATATAACTGAGAAAGAACTGCCTTCTCAATGTAGAGTTCATTGTATTTAGTTAGATAAAACTAAGCCTTTTAGTGTAAAGTCTTGGGCACCATCATTTGCTGATGGGGCAATTGAAAATGAGAGGGGAAAAGATGTAAACATCTATTAATAATTGGAACTTGGAATGCACAAATGATAAGTCTAGGAAAATTGGAAGTCCTCAAACATGAAAGGAATTGACTGCGTATGAATAGATCTCCTAGATATCAATGAGCTGGAATGGACTGGTATTAGCCACTTTGAAACAGACAGTCATATGATTTATTAGGCTGGGAATGACAGATACAAGAGAAATGGCATCTCATTCATTATCACTATAAAGGCACATATTTCAAGATCTGTATTAAAATGAAATACTGTCTGTAATAGGCAATATCTTATTCAAATTTATACACCAAACATTAAAACTAGTGATTGAGAAATAGAAGAATTTTAACAACATCTTCAATGTGAAGCTAATCAAACTTGCAATCAAGATGCATTGATACTTATTGGTACTTAGAATGAAAAAGTTGGAAAGTAATAGGAAGGAATAGTAGATGGAAAATATGAACTTTGTGACAGAAATGAAGCTAGAGATCACATGGTAGAATTTTACAGATCAATGAATTCTTCATCACATATAATGTTTTCAACAACAGAAATGGCAACTATACATATAGACTGTTCTGGATGGAATATACAGAAGTCAGATTGATTATATCTGTAGGAATAAATCATGGAGAAGTTTAGTATCAGAACCCAAAATGAAGCCAGGGATGGTGGAGCAGGCCATCAGTTGTTCTGATGCCAGTTCAGGTTGAAACTGATAAAAATTAAACCAAGTCCATAAGATCCAAAATATAACCTTAAGTATATCCCACTTGAATTTTGAGAATATCTCAAGAACAGATTTAATGAATTGAACACTGATAACAAAAAAGCCTGATATGTTGTGGAATGACATTAAAATTATTTTATACAGAGGAGCTGAAGCAAGATGGCAACAAAGTAGCACCCACGGGAAAAACTCCACAGAGATCAACAGAGAGGGATCACTGACAGGGATAGCCTACTCTTCCAGACCACATTGGACCCCTCATAAAGATAAGGAGACACTAATTTACTAAAATAAAAGAGCAGCAATGCCTGCCAATAGACACCTCTTTCCATTGTCCTAGACAAGTCAGAGGAGTGCAGATCTTTTACACTCTTGGCTGATTTTTCCCAGCCCAGGAGCTAGCGAGGGTGGCTCACTGGGCGTGCTGTAGGGACATAGGTCTACGGGATCAGCCTAGGGAGGATATAATCCCAAAAAACTGTGCTCATGGCCTAAATCAAGGGAGCTTTGGTCTGACACCATCAAAGCCATACTTCTCCAATAGCAGGGATAGTGTGGATAACTTGACAGGGCAGCCTGGAGCAGTCAAAAATAGTGAATAAGTTAATCCCCCACATAAATCAAGGGAGCACCAGCCCCAGTCAACAAAACTAATCCTCCTTCCTTCAGGTACAGGTCTGTACAGATTTTCATATTAAGATACCCAAAAGTACAGTCATTTGGAGACCGTTTTTTTAAAAAAAAATTATTTGGTTAGCAGATTATATATAGTCAGACTATTAGCAAAGTATTAACACAAAAATATAAGTAGAAAAATAGGAACAGTAAGGGAATTTGTGTATGAGACAAAGACAAAAAGGCTCACAATCCCGAAAATGCTCCCAACTGACATATTGGTTAGCCTGAGCCATTGACAAGCTGCCCCATAATACCAGCCCTTGTTTCGATCAGATCCCTAAGCCACTTAGCTAAGCAATTTGACCTCTAAGTAAGTATTGCTTCATTACTCCTTCTTAGACTACATAGGTAGGTGTCAGATAGCGCCTCAAAGACTTCACCCACACTTGATTACCTTTATCGTCTGAATGATCAAAATCTGTGCACTCTGACCCTATACACCAGAGTTCTATTCCTTTAAGAAAATTAATAAGAATATAGGACTCTTTTTTTGGGTGGAATCACTGCCCTCTGGTGGGAGTAGGAGACCCAGCCTTGCTCCTAGAGTGCTGCTGCTGGATTTGAACTGCCAACCCAGTGGACTGCAGTCTGCCACACAGCCAATATGCGACAAGGACTCAGCTCCTAGAATACAGAACTCTTATCCATACCAAAAATCAGAATCATTCAACTTGCGTTAAACTAAAACCTGCCCAGACATCCAAAAATATCACAAAATATGAAAACAATGTACTCCCAGATACTCTCCCCCAGAAAGAGGTTTGACCTCAACTGTTCTTTTGTTGGTGGTGTAATTGTTCTGTGTTCTATCATTACTATATTCTCATGTTCTTTTTAATTTTTTAATATTTATATTGGAGAACATTACAGCTCTTGTCATAATCCATACATAAATCCATTGTGTCAAGTACATTTGTATATTTGTACATATGTCGCCATCATCATTTTCAAAATATTCTCTTTCTACTCAAGCTCTTGTTATCAGCTCATTTTCCCTCTACTTCACCCTTCCTCCATAATGAAATCTTGAAAATTCATTAATTTTTTTCAGGTCTTATACCAACCACAGTCTCCCTTCACCCACTTCTCTGTTGTCCATTCCCCTGGGAGGTGGTTATATGTAGATCATTATTTTAAAGACATGTAGTGCACCAAATTTACCCAATGCAATGAAAGCTTTTGATTTCTTGACTGCTGCTTCCATAAGCATTGGTTGTAGATCAAAGCAAGATTAAATCCTTGACAACTTTAATCTTTTTCCATTTATCACTATACTGCCTATTGGTTCAGTTATGACAATTTTGATTTTCTTTGCAATGAACTGTAATTCATAAAGAAGGCTTCAAATCTTGATCTTCATCAGCGAGTGCTCCAAATCCTCCTTGCTTTTGGGAAGCAAAATTGTGCCATCTGCATATTGTAATGTATTAATTAACCTTTCTTCGATCCTGATACCATTTTCTTTCTCATATAGTGAAACTTCTTGTAATATTTGCTAAACATACATATTCCATAAAGATGGTGAAATGATGCTGACACACACCTTTCCTGACTTTAAACCATAGACAATATCTCTTGTTTTGTTCCAATTACTGCTTCTTTATCCAAGTACAAGTTTTGTATAAGCATAATGACTTCTGTAATTATTTTCTTTTCAATGGTAGCCTTTGTTGTGATCCACAGAGTCAAATGTCTTTGCATAATCAATAAAAGAAGTTCGTTGTGTGGAAGCAATAGTCAATAAATTAAAAAAAAAACTATCATAAGGACTCCTTAAATTGTTAAAGAACAGCTGAGCACTGGTGGTGCAGTGGTTGTGTTCAGGACTGCGGCCCACAGGGTTGACGGTTCAAATCCAGCAACAGCTCTCCAGGAGCAAGGCTGGGCTTCCTGCTACCACCAGGGCAGTGATGCGGAAAAAGAAAAAAATGTTAAAGAACAAAGATCACTTTCATGATTAAGGTGCACCCATCTCAAGTCATGCAATTTCCGGTTGCCTGATAAGTATGCAACAACTAAATAAGGAAGATGGGAGAAAATTTGATGCATTGGAATTATGATATTGTTGAAGATAGATGGACACTATGACTTCAGTGATGATCTGAAACATTTAACAGTTGTAAGGACAGCAGAAGATACTGCACTGCTTCCTTCTGCTGTACACAGCATCACTGTCAGAACCCATTTAATATCATCTAACCACCACAACAGAACGAAACCTAAGAGTTTGTATTCGTTAAGAAGTATCCCATTCATTCTGACATTTCATCTAATTTTGGAAGCACACCAAGTTTTCTATCATATGAATAAGATGTATCATCATCGTATAACATTGACTCGGGTCAATTCTAAGTCATAGCATTTCTACAGGGCAGGAAATCTCTCTAGGATTTTGGAGACTCTGAATTTTAATAGGAAAGGAAAGCCTCATTTTTTTCTTGTAGAGAGGCTTTGGGGGTTGAACTGCCAATCTTGTTGCTAACCATCCAATGGGTAACCAACAGGGCTTGTGCATCACGTGCTGCTGTTGTTAGGTACTGTCAAGTCAGCTGTGACTTAGAGTGACCCTATGCACAAGAGTCTCGAAATGATTGTTGATAACTTAGAAGGAATTTGTTTGATTTTACAGATGAGAAAAGACTAAGACATGGAGAGGTGAAGTATTTTGGTCTTTGCTATATAATTTATGAGTTAGCGACAAATACTGAAGCAGATTTTTTTTTAATTCTGGAAAAATGACCTTAAAAAGATTGCATACAATATTTCATTAATTCAAGAGTTTCATTGAAAATAATGCTATAAATTACAATGTGCCTTGAATGTCTCTTAATTTAGTTTAAATCGCCTGAAAATTACTTTATCATTGCACCTATTAGACATCTTTGCTATAATTTTGTGAAACTTTACCCATTGAAAAGAAAAATGAATGAAAACCACCATTCACCTATTATGGGGACAAGATACATAATATAAATTATAACTCTTCCAAATGTTCCAAAATTTAATGTGGAAGTTTTACAATTTAAAGTAAACTTGAAAAATTATAATTGAAGGCTTTCCATCATTCCAAGTGCTAAAAAATGGAGGAATTTTGAGTAAGAAAGCCATTCCCTTTTTCATTATTTCTATTTACCATGACACTTTTACAGCCATTTTCATTTCTTATTTGAAACAGTCATTCATGATACTAGCTAATCTGATCTAACTATTCTTTAGCTGAGGAAGCAGATGATGTCATGACAATGCAAATCATAATCTAGAGCAAATTGCATGTCATTTTATAAATTGAACATATGTCTTTGACTTTTTATCTTTTGTCTTTCATTAACTTAAACCACTATTAAATCTGTTCCCCTCAACATCACCATTTTCGAAATGTTTCCATCATTTAATTTATGATATTGAACAAGTTGACCTTATACCTATAATACAAAGAGGGTGATGCAAGAATATTTTGATAATAGCACTTCATTCCACATATCTGATTACTAATGAAATTTTTAATAAACTGAGAAATCAATTAACAACAAATGATTTCCTGATATGCTCATTCATATTTTCCTGTGATGAAAGAAAATACATATGAAAACTATTTAATTAATTTATATTAAAAAATTCATCTACCACAATTATCATAAAAAAATCTTACTTAAGATTTTGTTCCAGAAAATTAAGACACACAACATATTATATTTAAGAAATTAGGATCAGTATCTCTAAATAAGATTCTCTTCAGAATCAATTTAACTTCCAATTCAATCACATGTTTTATGCAATCTAAAATCAAGATAATTGATTTTATGTTGAGTAAGCAATAACACAATTGATTGGTATCTGTGAAAAATAGTCAGCCTGTGTGTACAAGGTACTGTGCTTAGTATTTAGTAGGACACATAACCAAAAAGCCACAGTTCTTGCCTCCAAATAGTTACTGAATTCAGTGAGCATTAAGAAACATATCATTTGATTGCTGTTTAGTGGATATCTTTTTAAGTATGAAGCTTCTTCTATGTCTAGAGTAGTGATTGTCAATTCAGAGCAATTTTTCCCCTCAAAGAGCATTTGACAATGTAGGGAGATTTCTTTGGTTGTAACAACTCGAGAGTCACTTAGGGGAATGCTATTAAACAGTTGTAAGTCTCAAGAACCCTACTCTCACCTCTTACAGTTAACCATGGTCTAGTCCAAAATATCAGTAATGTCAAGATGGAAAATCCCTGGATTGTTGTAGTCGCATAATCACACGTCATCTTGAAGGTTGAAAGAAGGGTACAATGGAGATTTGCCTGTCAGTCAGGTCACAACCTGATGGTGACTCCGTGTGGACAGAACCTTAGAAGGAGGGCCCTGGGAACCTCCTCCTCTCTCTCTGCCTTCACCTCCATGATGATTTCTGCGAGGGCCCTGAAAACATCCATTGCTTTGGGATCCACGTGACTCTGCTCCCATCAATGCGCATCTATTCAGCATCCTTGTTTGTGACAATGATGTGAGTCTGAATAGGGACTTAAGGACTAGCATTGGACTTATGGCCTTGAGCTGGACCGGGCTGAAGTGTTCCCTTGATATACACTTCCTTCTTGATCTTAAGCTCCTTCTTACATATATATGAATGCTACTGAATTTGTTTCTCTAGTCAACCCAGGCTAGCACAAGGATTAAAACCCAAACCCCTAAAATCATCATGCCCATTTTGCTTCCATAGGTGTAAATAGGGTCAGACAGCCTCACCTTTCTCCTGTATGAGTGACTGGTGGAATAGCAACTCAATGTTTATCCTTGAACCAACAGAGGTCCTTAAGGGCAGGAACAGAAAATTGGTTTTGGGGTAAATTTTTGTTCCTGTGAGAAAATTCATTTATGCTATCTCCTTTAGTTAGGCAAATATGAGAAGCCTTTATAAGTTCACGGAAATATGCCAATATATTTTAATTCATTTATTTCTTGAACTTTTTGTAGTCCCTGGGGATGTGTCCAATATAGTGAACAATAAGCATATTCAAGTATGCCATTATTCTACATTTGTAATTTCCTTTGGAATTAATCATCAGTATAGGGTGCTTTAAGGATCCCACATAGAATAGTGACCTATGAGTTGGCTTACTAACCTTAAATTCAGCAGTTCAAATTCACCTGCCACATGACCAGAAAAAGATGAGTCTTTCTGCTACTTAAAACCCTCAGGGGTAGCTTAGGGTCTCATCAGTGGGAATTGAGTAGATGGAACAGATTTGTTTTATTTTGCATATAGGGTGGAATTCTATAAAAATATTGTACTAAAGCATGAGAAGGACTATACGTGATATTGTGAAACCTTATTGCTGGATATTCAAAAAGTTTTCAGGATGACATAAAACAGAATGGGAACAGTGAAAATGGTGACTTTTTCAGGTTTCTCTATTTGCATTTTGGAAGAAGAATTTTGTAAATACTGTTGATATCCAATGTACATAGGCAGTTTACCCAGGCAGTGTATCTGTTTCTGAGGATGCTGGGAGTATTGGCAGCAGCTAGCGACTTATAACCTCAATGATTCTTGGGAGAATTGCATAACTTCCCAAATAATGCAGTTTGTGGGCCAGGTTTTTGGATGGGACATGTCCAATGACTCGCTGATATGAAGCTATAACATTCTTGATCCCTTTGCCTCATGGAGAGACAATTTTATGAAATAAGGAGCAGTCCAGAAGGGTTTCCTCCCATTTACCACTCGCATCTACTTCCTACTGAGAATCAAGCTAATAATTATATTTTCCTGAAAAAAGTATTTACTCAAATTATTTTTCCAAAAACCCATCCAAGGTTCTGATTTGGGGTCAACTTGATATACTACATATATTAAATCTAGAAATTAAATAGAGCACTTCTGGAAAAAATATAGCCACATAACTAGATGCTCTGCAAATACGCTCTCCAAGTAAAGACTCCCATAAAAATAGAGATAAATTTTTAAAAATTGAATTCCACACTTCTCCGTTAGAAAGCATGCCTGAGACAGACACAGACTGGCACTTCGGAAGGAGGATGCTTGGGCAGACATATCCAGAAAGGTGGTGGATTTCCAACAGGCCCGATCAATAAAGTGCTGCAGGTGGTACTTCCTTCAGTGCTATGGCCCTAAGGATGAGGAGAGAAAGGCACGAGATACTCATCTTGCACTCCGAACTCACTGGGTCTTTCTTTGAAGGAAACAAAGGCAAATCATTCCATCACTCAGTTATTTTAGTCATGCCATTATGAGATACCATTCCCTATAAAAGGGCATTGTGGGGGCTGAGCCCCGGTGGCGTAGTGGTTGTGCGCGGGACTGCGGCCCACTGGGTTGGAGGTTCAATTCCAGCTCCCAGGAGCAAAGGCTGGACCTGCTACTCCCACCACCAGAGGGCAGTGATGCCTAAAAAATAAAAAAGAAAGACATTGTGTTTCGTAGAGATTTAGCAAAATGAGGAAGACCCTCAAAAAGAGAACTGATATAGTGACAGTAATAGGTTCAAACATAACAATTGTGAGGGTGTCTCAAAAACAAGCATTGTTTTGTTTTGTTATACATGAGGATTGTACTAGTTAAAATCAATTCCACAACATCTAGCAACAGCATGTCACTAAACAAATAAAAATTAAATGGCGAAAGAAGCAGTCAGAGATTGAAATGTTTTTGTGTAAAATAGTGCACTAAGTTAAATAGAAAATTTTCTGGTTCCATTTCCATAATTATCTCATAAGTTTAAAAAAAGGTCCCAAGAAAATTCATTTATCCACTAGGCATACAAATACTGTTTCTAATGCACACATTTCTCTTTTCCTTCCTTTATATTTGAATTGATATTGTAATCTTCAACAAAGCCCTCTTGGGTTCAAATTTCTTTCTTTACCAGGTTTAAGAAAACTCATCAACCTTCAGGGTACTCCAGGGATGCTGGACAGATAGTAGTGGCATTAAAATTTATTTTACGAAATTGAAAATGATTTAGGAACACTGCACTAAGTTTGGTACTTTTTGTTCTCATTCAGGACATTTTACAATCGTCAGGTGGGATATGAAAAGTTATTGTGGCATAATGTTTCTTATGTCCAACACCAAAATTCTATTTCATCATTTAATTTCAAAATTAAAGTTCTCTGCAGTAAAAGTATACTGTGAATAATAATTGCAATGCACAATACAACAGATTAGAATAAATCTAACTTTATAATTTTAATTGGAATATTTATGTTCTTCTTGTGTGAATGCTTACACTCTTATTTAATTGATTGTTGCCTATCCCATAGTTTATGATTTCATTAAGTGTGAGTAATGTTGCATATTGTCAACCTCATACACATAATGCACAGCTATGACCTTTTCCCTTGTTTTATGTGTATGAAAGAGCTTTGCATCAAGAACTAATTATATATCAAGAAAACATCCAGTCCCAGTAAAACTCAAGACCATGTGTCCAATAAATAATACAATAATAAAATAAGGTTTGCACCTAACAAGATAAAACTAAAATGCATAAAAATGTGCCAGTCCCATTTTTGCATAATATTCCACAAGTGAACCAAGTAAAAACAGTCAATATTTGTAGTAACAATTGTATCTATGAGAACAACTACACCTTAATCCTCCAATCCTATCAATATATTCCCCAACTCATGAAAGTTTGTGAACCAGTCATTTCATGCCTTCATCCTCCCACTTGGGGTGTCCAATTTCTATAGTGCCCGATCTATCAAACCAGTGATCTAAGGAGACAAGCATGTTCTTTACTGTGAAGACTCTTCATACCAAATGAACCTTGTGCATTGCGTCTGTAAGACAAGTCAAATCAGAACAGGGTGCCCATAAAGTCAGCAGCAATACGCACCAATTCATGGCCTCAACAATCTTATCTTCATCTGATTAGGTTGTGGGTCAATTCAATGTGGGCTGCCAGGCTTATCCTCACCAGCGCACCCATTGACTTCCTGACCTTTCCATCATAGCTCCCTTCACAAATTCTCAGCAACCATTTAGTTTAGACCATGCCATAGTCTTGGGGTCTGCACAAATTCTTTAATCTTCAGATCAGCCAACCTGCTCTGCCACCTTTTAAAGTCCCTGGGAACCAGTGGCCAAACTCAATTTGTCCCTCTACTGCTGGATTTCTCCCACTTCCATTTAATAAATGGATCTAGGTGACCACTTTGTGCACATTGCAGACTGTCCACAGGCACCTTTTAATGTCCAATCCTAGCAAAAAAAGTTCTTTAATGGCTCTAGATTGTTTGAGCTTCAGGAGCAAAGCGCTAATACAAAATTCACGAAGGCTAAATGGCTCACCCCACCATCCCTACTTCAGTCTGCCAGCAGTTCTAGTGTCAAGTCTTTTAGAATGCAAATTTCCCCTACTCTAGCTGTGCCTTCATTTTTCTAAGCCTTCTTTGTGGGAATTTTTAACTAACCCACTTAACAGACAAGTTAATGATGAAGGCAATGGGTTTACAAACTATTTATTCATACATCCCAATAATATTTCTATCATGCATATATCAAAAACAATAGTTAAAAGAGATCATATGACCCTAGTACAGCCAGATACTTAACACATTCTTAAAGTAGTCAAATCCAATGATTTTGTGTCTACACTACCCCATTCATATGCAAGATGACTGCATCAGTGAGAGTCAAGTCTTGTCAGCCATTTTGACTAAGCAACATGGCCTCTGAGATGTTCAAGAGATTCATCACATTCATTTTTCACAATTTCAGTGAGGAATAACAACAAGGGATCAAAGCCTTTCCTTCCCATGTCTTTATAGAAAGCAATTGAATAAATAATGTGGCCCTGTGCAACCTATAACTAGCCACAGAAGAAAATCTGTGATAAAGCAATGGTCAGATAATCCTTCACTCTCCATCTGCAAGATATGGATCTCTAGTTCTCCACTTCCCAGATACCACAATGTGTTAGGCTGAGTTTACTATAGAAAAAAATCCAGTTACATTCATATAGATATAAGAAAGGGGCCCAGTCTACTCAAGTCCATAAGTGTGATACAACAGTAGTTCATAAGTCCCTTTTCAGACTCAAACAGCCACATTCAATGATGCAGAAGGTCACAGGTCAATGGGTGCAAAGGCGTGCTGGTCCAACAGTAGGGGAACCATTATAGAGCTCATCAGGGTCAGCCAGAATGAAAGTGGCAGCAGAGAGCCCTTTTCCTTTTCCTTTTCCTTTTCCTTTTATAACCCACGTCTATATCCGAACAGATAGAAACCATCACAGACAATAGATTTCTACAGATTAGTTTGAAAGTGTCAGAAATTTCGATGCACTTCATCTTTAGCTTTCTTTACTGCGTACAAACTATCTGAGGTACTCAGAACCAAACTTATTTGTTTATCATTTTTACATTGGGGTCCGCAAGATTAGTCCTTTTCCATAATCACCCTAAATCTACCAAACCCGACTCATATTTTAAATTACATGTGAAAATTTCAAATCATATGAAACTTAAATAATAATAGCTATTATTTAGTAGTTTCTACTTCATACAAATGTTTGTGCTAGGTATTTTTTATTATCACAGATAATGTCACTATATTTATACTTTATGTATAAGGACAATGAGGTGGAATTAACTTGCAAATAATACGAATTTTCTTAAAACAAGAAAATCTAAATTTCTCTTAAGTTAAATACTTTTCCCTTTTTCATACATGATACTGCTGTAAACTGTAAATTAAATAGTTTAAGATAGGCATTTCCTATATGAAGTTGACACTTTCCTGAAAGTGAAGGCTTAAACATCAAACACTACAGCCTCTAGTATGAGTTGCACCTTAAAATACAGAAAGCAGAATGCCTTACAACCAGAACAATGAGCAATACCATGAAAAATGGAGAAAAGATTAAAATGATCAAGTATTTCATTTCTTATATCCACAAGCAAAGTCCATGGAAGCAGCAGGCAAGAAATCAAACAATGCATTATTACATTTGGTGAATGTGGTACAAAAGCATCTTGAAAATATTAAAAAGTAAAGATGTCATCCTGAGAAGTAATTCAAACTGGAATCAAGCCATGGTATTTTTTATCACATATGTGCATGTGAAAGCTGGATAATGAATAAGAAAGACCAAAGAAAATATGATAACATTTAAACTATGGTGTTGACAAAGAATATCAAAGGCTATGGATTTATAGAAGGACAAAGAATTCTGTCTTGAAGGAAGTACAGTTAAAATGCTTCCAAAATAATAATAATTTATAAATTATCAAGGATTCATGAGGGAGGGAGGAGCAGAGAGGGAGAGGAAAATTAAGAAGCTGATTCTAAGGGTTTAAGTAGAAAGCAATTGTTTTGAGAATGATGAGGGCAACAAATGTACATATATGTTTGACATACAATGGACAGATGTATGAATTGTGATATGAGTTGTATGAGACCCCAATAAAATGATTTTTAAATGCTTCTTAGAAATAAGTTTGGCAAAGCTTTGCTTATTGTACTTTGTACATGCCATCAGAAGGAAGGAATACTTATAGAAGGACATGATGCTAGGTAAAGTAGAGGCTCAGTGACTTCAATAGTGAGCTTCAATGAGACGTACTGTCATGGGGATTAAAACAATGGGCTCAAAATGAGCAAACACAGTAATAATTTTGAAGAAGGTGTAGGATGTGTTTTGTTCAGTTGTAGATATGTTTACTATGAATCAGAATTGACTTGGTAGCACCTAACAACAAAAACAAGATACGCATAAGAATCCCTTCTGGACCAGTAGTTAAACACGTAGCTGCTAAGAAAAAGGTCAGGGATTTTACACACCACCCACTTCATGGGAGAAAGATGTTAAAAATTCATAAAGATTATAATATTGGAAACTATCAGACAATTCCCCTTTGTCCTATAAGATAACTATGAGTCAGAATCAGCTCTAGGGAAGCACGTTTAATAGAAACTGATGGAATAAATGCTTTAAATGAAAATATCAATTGCAATTTAATTTTGTTTTATAATTTTAATATGATCTTATTAGAGTGAAAATTTTCTGGATTAGAGTTAGATTGTCTAAATTAATGAGGATTTGTAGTAAATAATAGCTAACATTTCCAAAGCCAGTTTCTCCAAAATAGAATAATTTTTTTGCCTCCAAATTGCTTGGGGGTGAACCTTCAAACTTTAAAAGATATTTTATGTATACATCAGTTTGAATGCCCTTATTTCAGACTTGTATTCAGCTGTTTACTTAGGTGTCATTTCTAAGTACCTTAAGACATGTGTATTAAAATATTTGTTGCTGTTAAACTACATAAAAGATAAAGCAGATCCCACCAGGGCAGTCATGCCACACACACAAAAAAAGAGATAAAGCAGGAAGGATTCCCAGCAAATCCAGCAAGAAGAGACATCTATTGTTGTGGTAGAGGTGGTAAGTAGAGTGTCATGGAAGTGGGGAATACTTTTTGGTTTGTTTTTGTTTTGTTTTTTTTTTGAAGATTTTCATTTTAAACTTGGATTTCAAGAATTAAAAGCAATTTTAGTCTTTGTTCAACCATTTAAAAAATGTATCCCTCCAGTTCTTTGTGATAATGTTGATGGTACTTTAAAATATGTTAAAGACCCCAGAGTGATTCTTTATGAAATGATAATGCTTTTTTTCTTAAAAAGAGATTTCTTTTATCTTCAACCCTTCCCTTAATCCAATACCAGGAATATCATTATTATATAATTACATGTGATTCATGCCTCCAAAATTGGTTATACATCTATGTTTGAAGCAGCACAGACCACAACTGGTTGACTCTTGTCATGGAGAGGCCCAGGTAGGATACTTTCTGATATGATTGGCTTAGGGGTGTACAGTGCTCTGTGATTAGTGTTGCTTATCCTTTTTCAGTGTACTAGTTTTGCCTTTGGGTTTTCGGGGTTATTGCAATTTCAAGCTCCACAATGCATAGCATGCCTTCCTGAAGAAAAGGAGACACCATTTCATCAGAAAATTCACCCTATTTAGCTATCGTAAGTGGAAGCTCCTGAAACATTGATTCTGATCAGAACATAGAAAAATTCTGGTTGACTTAAACTAGAAATGACATCTGCGTCACTGACAACCAAGAAATGTGGTTAGAGTTTTGTCAAAAATCTGAATTCAGAATCTTAATCTACTGATTCAAATTGAGGTCTCTGCATTTCCAAGCAACATGTACAGCTATATATTTGTGATTAGCCATTAGTAGTTATCATTGAGTTGACTTCTAATCACAGTGATCCAGTGTGACAGAGTGGATCTGGCTCAAGGTTTTAACTTACCAAGGTTTTAACTTTCCTGAAACAAATTATCACTCAGGGAACAAAGAGTTGGTGGGCTCAAATCAACAACCTTTTTAGAGTAGCCAAAGTTTTAACTCTTGTACCACTAGGTCTTCTCATATTGGATATTTGATAACAATAAACTTATAAACAATGCTAATTTCATGTAATTTTCTTTTCTTGATTTGGGCCCTCCAGCTTGAAGATAACACCCCTGTTTCTACACTTGAATCTGTATTCTATTGTAATGATATAATAAGAAAAAGAAATCATTCTATGCCACACCAAAAGAGAAATAAAAGTCAAAATTTTATTTTTTTTCAGTACAAAGTATTATTCTTTGGATCATTTCTGCAATATATTCCAGTGTCAGAGAGAGAGAGAGAGAGAGAGAGAGAAAGAGATTTTGATGGTAATAATATTAATATATTTGCTGTGCAAACAGACAATAAAGTTAGTTTTTTATGAGAATTTTGTAAAAATACTGCTTTCCATTAATATTAAATAATATTTATTATTTGTAAAATTCATTTGAATAATAAATATACTTTTTGGACAAAAATATGTAAATAAAAATATATATTTGTATCTTTTCTTTTTAACTGAAACATATGAATCCACTTAAAAATTAGACCAATTTTTTAAGTATCTGAAAAGAGATTATAGTATAGGTTGCAAGATAATCTAATATAAATTCCACACTTTGGTTTAGGGAAATAGACTGACCAATTGGCATTGTACAAGGGACCTCAAAGAATAACTAGTAGGGGATGAAAATAAACAATAAGGATAAGTAAACAAGAACATTATTATACAGACACTTATGAACCATTAGGCATAACCATAGCTAGGGAAATAGCTTTCTGTTTGCTAGAGATAACCACTCTAAATTCTGAAACAATACTTTCAATGATGAATACAAGAATGTTTATGTCACAAGCAATATGAAATGTAACATCTATATACAATATGGTTTTAAAGCAAAGGAATAGCAGTGTCCTTTCCTAATATACTTCTGATCAAAGGAAAGATGATTGAGTAATAATCTTCTTACAACAATATACAGGGTATAATTTATTTTGACAGAAAGGTGTTTTTATGGAAAAACTTCTTCAGACAGTTCATCATTTCAGTTGAACCTAACCAAATTATCCAAGTTTAAAATCTGTCCTCGTTTCATACACCAAACATTCACAAACAACAATCATAGTCAAAACCACAGAAGGGTATACCTCCCATTCTTTTTTGTTTCCTGTTCTTGATGCACAATTTATGTAATAGCTATCAACTCAATAGTACCAAATAATCAGACTTTATATAGCTATTCGTATGAAAAATTTATGAAGAAAATTTGGCTTTCAAATAATTTCTCCTACTCCCACCACCAGAGGGCAGTGATGCCCCCAAAAAAGCAAACAAAAAAAAACCAAACAATTTTATAGTCTTTCTTTTCATCTTTACAAGTAAAATATGCAAACATTAAAATTTTTAACTTTATATATTATATATAACATTATATTATATATAACATTATATATAACTGGAGATAGGTTTGTATTTTATTTTTAAAAGAGTCTTAATAACTTATATTGTACAAGAAACATCAAAGAGTAGCTAGTAGGGAGTGAGAGTAAAAAAAGACTCAAAATTTATTAAGTGTGATAAAATTGCATCATTTGTTTTTTTGATAGGCAATGTGTGTTTATAGACAATAAGGAGATTTTTATTATTATAATTATTTAAAATATACCAAGAGTACTCTGGCTTTTGGATTGAGCCGTGTCTCAAAAAAACAGATGTTATAAATCCTAAACTCTATGCCTTTTGCCTGGGAATGAGTTTGCTGTCATACTCATGAGACAGGATTAGTTAAGTGTGTTCATGAGTCCACCGCTTAGAACAGATTAATGAAGAGAGGAGTAAACAGCAATAAAGCCACAAGATGCCAAGCCACATGAAGGCTATCCAGGAGCAGAAGGTCAAGAAAAGGAATTTCTGAAAAGACAGAAATAGGTAGAAAGCCTTCTCCTAGAGTCTGATTTCAGATTTATAGCTTCCAAAATTAGGATAAATATCCGTTTGCTAAAGCTACCCACTAGTAGGATTTCTCCAATAATAACACTTGATAATGTAGAAAAGGTGTGTAGTCCACATGTCATCTCCCTCGGCTGCAGTAGGGAATCAGCGTAAGATTGATTATCACCTGACGGAAGTGAGATCTGCCTCTGCCTTCCATTCTGCTCTGACACCTACTGCTCCTCCACCATCAGTCCTCTGCTGTGTGTGACAGTGTGGTGCAATGGCCACAAAGAACTCAAAAATAATACCCAGGGTTCTTATGGAAATTCACAGGTTATCACAAATCAGGATCATAAAACACTAAGGACATAAAGTCTTTAATCCATAACAATTCCTCTCCTTAGCCAGTAGCCAAGTGCAGTCCTCTGGTCTGCAATGTGTCATTTACATAGTCCCTTGGCCTCTGTCACTGTAGGCCCGGCCAACCCCACTGCTCTCCCTTAACACAGTTTCAGAGTCTGAGTTCTGTTCTTCTTCCTAACGTGACCTTGGTGGGCATGCCTCTTCTGCCTCGCCACTTCATGCATGGATTTAGAAGGTCTTCACATAGTAGCTCTTCTTCCTTGGTATTCCCAGAAATTCTTTTTTTTCCCAGAAATGCTTAGTCACAGCTTCTCAGATTCTTCTTTTTCCCTTCAACAGTTTTATTGGAATATAATTCATAAAACATACAATTCAACACTTGAACAATATCATGAAAATTGTAAATCATCATCAAATCAGCTTTTGAAGATCTTTCTCATTCTTGTACTCATTGCTATTTGAATATTTTTATAACCAGGGGAATGGCAAAACTGATTGATCCCCAAATTAGAGATCTACACATCTTATTGGCATGGTGTCATCTAGACATTTGGACAGGATTTATAGAAAAATGGATAAATACTAAGAAATTTCACTTCACCACTATCCCTAGGTGTTCACTAACACAGTATATTGTTGTTTACTTAATGAGGATTAAAGCAAATATATGATAAAATGTGGCCCATTACTGAGAAGTATGATTGCAGTTTACAAAAATATTATGCAATACAAACCTTACCACTACCCTCATTTTCAGTGATCTCCTATAAGATTTGTCATTTTTGAGTGGCTTATTTCACTCCTGATAATATCCTTCAGATTCATTCACAATTGGAAGTGCTTTTCAGATTCTTCATTATTCTTTAAATCTGCAAAATATTTCGTTTGAGTCTGTATCATAATTTGCTTGTCCATTCATCCATTGATCAATGCAAGCTATTTCTATATTTTTACTATAATTCACATGGGTGAGCATATACATGAGGATTTGAACACTTCATAAATAGAATTGGGAGATAGTGGAATTTTTCCTTTAACACTTTGTTCACATGCAAAACCTTATTTATCGAGGGTATATATATGTAGATTCTACAGATTACATAGTACTTCCTTTTTTACTATTTAGAGAATATTTCATTAATTTCTATAATCAAACCCATGTAGCTAAGACCTCACATATTTAATCTAGTGTGTTACCCCTGGACAAATGGGAGAAAATTGTGTTTAATGCTTCTAGACCAATATGGCTCTTCATTTCTGTATGATGCCAATTCGACATGGTACAACTGGGACGCTTTTCCAAAGCTGACAGCACAACTAAACTTTTCAAAAATTACATATATAAAAATTATATTTATATATTATATATTATAATTATATAAATTATATATAAATCACAATAGTAACAGATTTTCCAGGTTCTGCCATCATCTGAACAAAATTTTGGAGATATCCAGCACACTCCATTAAAAAAACAAATAAAAATATATAGTATTTCTATTTCTAATATTTTAAGGCTGTGGCATATGATTTTCTATAGTGGTTGTACCATTTTACCATACTACCAGCAGGATATTAGAGTTCCAATCTCCACACACCCTCACCAGCATTTGCTTTGTTATTGTTTTGTGGTTTTTAACTTTGTTATTATTACAGAGATGAGATGATATCTCATTGCTGCTTTGGTTTGCATCTATCTAATAAAATACAAATTAGCCTGTTAATCCCAACACAACAGTGTGAATCCTCCAGGCACTTCATTGGAGAAAGATGAAAATTTAGTCTCCATTAGTGATGTAAAGGGTTACAGATTCAGAAACCCAAATGTAGTCATTGCACTCTGTCCTTTAGGTTCACTAAGAGTCAGAATTGACTTGAAGGCAATGGCCGTGGCTAAAAATCAGAAGCATTTCTTCTTGTCTTTGTGGATTTGAAGAATGTCTTCTTTGTTGAAATGTCTATTCATACCTTCTACTTAGTATTTAATTGAATTGTCTCCTTCTTGTAGAAGTGCTTACTTTTTCTATAAATTTTAAATAGTATTCCCTTGCCAGATAAGTCCTTGTCAATTTTCCCCCAATCTGTAGGTAGGAAATGTGTACACACAGAAAAATATATACTATCTGATGGTTACCAGGCATTAAAGGAAAATGAAAGGAAATCATCAGGTGTTGTCAGAACCCAAGCCAAGCTCACTACCATTGAGTGAATTCTGACTCATATACAGACTCATATAGAACCGACTCTGAAATTCAAAGGCCCCAACACTTTGTAGGAGTGGGAAGCCTCATCTTGTAAAGCAACTGATGATTTCAAACTGTTACCTTAGAGATGGCAGCTTTAGGCATAATCATGTCTCCAACAAACTTGTATTAACTTGGGTAAAGTCAAAAGCCATGTGCAATAAGGAAGTGATCAGCACAGTATTACTGAGGCAAAGCAAAGCACAGAGACTTATACAAAAGCACAGACAGGGCTGAGACCTGGTGGCATAGTGGTTGAGTGCAGGACTACGGCCCATTGGCTTGACGGTTCAAATCCAGCAGCAGCAAGGCTGGGTAGCTCCCTCAACCACCAGAGGGCAGTGATGCCCCCCTCAAAAACAACAACAGACAGCAAATATTATTTTATACACAATCTTGCAACATTAGTAATAGCAAACAATAATAAAAAAGTAGATACATATGTCAACATATAAGTTGAGCAGGTATGATTAGATAAGCAGAATTACGCCCACTGCTCTCTCTCTCTCTCTTTCCAAATAAAAGAAAATAAAGACAATAAACCAGTCCAAGTCCCTAAAGACAATAAACTAAACCCAGTCTGAGTCCCAGTGGTATAAGTAGTTGAGTGCAGGACTGTGGCCCGTGGGCTTGGTGGTTCAAATCCAGCGGCGACTCTCAGGAGCAGCACTGTGTAGCTCCCATGACCACCAGAGGGCCGTGATGCCCCCCCCCCCAAAAAAAAACAAAAAAAAACAAAAATCAAACTAGAGCCAATCAAAAAACAGATACAGAAGCAAAATGACAATTTCATTAAAGATATATGGACTAAAAAATTTAAAAAGATATATGTACTATAAAAATATTCAAACAGAAATATTGGAATTCAAGAGTAAGATATGTTAAATGCAAAAGTAAGTAGACAGTTTGAAGAATTTGTCTGAGCACTCCAACAAGAAAGGTTCTGGTGTTCCTGTGACCTAGAAAGGAAAAGTCAGCCATCCCTGCAACCTGCCAAGACTTCTATTTATTTCTCTTATTTTTAATTATTTTCCCTTTCAAAAAATTTGTTTTCATTTTTCTCCTCATTTCATGTTTCTTCCTCTCTCTTTCTCTTTTTCTGTTTTCCTCCTTTCTCCCCCTCTTATATCAATAAAGTTCATCTTCCTTATTTATTGCCCAGATTTCAAATGCATATGAAGCAATTGAAAAGACCATGGCGTGAGTCAGGTGCCAGTGAGTCCTCAAAGAGGGTCTTGTGAAATTTATTTTCTCAATAAAACATGCACTGATTTCTTAAATATTTTCATAAGTTTTGACTATGGACCCAAGTAAATGAAATAATTGCCAACTATATTCTCTTATATAATTATCATAATTTTGCCCCTTGGTCCTCTAGTGAGCATTTTGATGTTTTCTATACAGAATGGTAATCAATATTGAAGGCTGCAATTCTTATCTTCATCAGCAAGTGCTTCAAGGTCTTTTTTTGTTTTAGCAATCAAGGTTGCATCATTTGAATATTGCAGGTTGTTAATGAATGTTCCTCTAACCTTGCCACTACATTCTGTTTATTGTAGTCAAATATCTGAGGTTAATTGTTCAATGTGCACATTGAAGGTATATGAGTAGTTAAGTGATATTACCATTCCTTTGGAATGAGCACACGTATGGAACTCTTTTAGTCATTTAACTAGACAAGTTTCTTGACACAGATAAGCGAGCAAATGGTTTCAGAACTGCATACATTTATAAACATTTCTAGTGGTATTCTGCCAATTCCTAAAGCCTTCCTTCTCACTATTTCTTTCAATGAAACTTAAGCTTTTCCCTTCAGCATCATTAGTCCTTGATAATACATCACCCCTTGAAATGATTGACCGTCAACCAGCTATTTTTGTTACAGTGAATTTGTACTTCTTCCACCATCTTTTGAGGTTTTCTGCATCCTTCAATAGTTTTTTTTTCCCACAGAACCCTTGAAGATTGAAACTCAAAGCTTGATTTTCTTTCTTGAGTTGTTTCAGCTTGAGGTGTACTGATCATGTTCTTCCTGTGATAGTGATTTACTTTAGAAGGATTAATCCCAGACTAGCTCAGAGTTGGAGATTTAAGATGTTCCAAATACCCAACTCTTCCAAGGTACTATTCTGCCTCATTCCCCTCATTCTTCCTTTGCATGAATTCCTACATGTCCCAGGGACTGGAATTTGCTGCAATATCCTGCAGAAACTCACAAAAATTTAAGGAAATGGCTCACATGGCGGTATGTGCTGTTCAGTTCCAAATCTGAAGGTCAGGCACAGGTGAACATAATGCAGGGTGTAGGGCCCAAAGCAAATATTGCCTGAAAGTCATACCAGATCTTCTCAATATACCCAAGCTCAGTCAGAAAATATAATATGGATTTCCAGGTGATGCATGTAAGAACTGTACAGTGAAACCAAGGTATATACTTCATCAAATGAAAAAAATGATGGTGTCTTAAATTACATCTTTTATAAAGTAGTCTTAAAGTTGCACGCATGATAACAAAGGGTGTGATTTGTTTAACACCCTTTACTAAAGTTGATTTAGATCAACTTTAGGGAAATCCCAAAAGTTGGGTAATCCCTAAACTTTTAGGGTAATCTTACCCTAATCTGTCTAACTGTATGATAGAGAATGCCCTCCAAAGTGGGCATAGAGTCTAGAATACATCACATAAGAAATATGGCTGAAAGGACCATATTAATTGACTATAGCTCATATATCTTTTGCCTTTCTAACTCAAGGTCTTTCCCACATTTCACATGCTTCACTTCACCTTCCTGAATTGCATTTGAAGTTTTCAGTTGAGCTCTTTTACTTTATTATTAAGCTACCCTAAAGCAAAGTTTCAAGAGAAAGTTTCAAAGTCTCTTCTGTTATCCACTTTACTCTTTTTTTCTTCACATTCCTGATGTCTTCCCATAACTTATCTGATCTTTGGTAATCATTAGCTTGTAATGTACCAAATCTGCTCTTGACACAGTTCCTAAATTTGATTAGGATATGCTCAAGTTAGTATTTTGGCTTTCTTTTTTTTTTAATTTTCTTGTCCTTCAACTTTCTCCTTCATGTGAGCATTTGATGGATGATTCCACAGTTAGCCCCAGACCTTGTTTTTGTGGATGATGTTGAGCTCCTCTATCATATCCTTTTACAAATAGGGTCAATTTGATTCTTGTGTATTACATCTGGTGAGGTCAACATATATAATTCCCTTTTAAGTTGCTGGAAAAGAGTAGTTATTTTGCAATTAAGTACTTGTTAGGCTTGTAAAATTCTGTCATCTAATTTCCAGCTTAGTTGCAATCACCAACTACTACTTTCTATCCAACAATTTTGTTTCCAACTTTCACATTGTAATCACCAATAATTATCCATGCATCTTGATTGCATGTTTTATGAATTTCAGACTGAAGAAATTCATAGAATTGTTCAATTTCCTCATACTTAGTTTTAGTGATTTTTGTTTAAACCTGAAAAATAATTGTAATTCTCGTGCCACATCTGATTTTTATTGTACTTGTATAGACATTACCGTATCAAAGACATTGTTCTTATAGATAGCTCTTGAAATGTTATTTTAGATGATGAATGTGATATGATTTCTCTCTAAATTATCATTCCCTGTACAGAGAATCATATGAATATCTAATTAAAAGTGATCACTACTGGTGCAATTCAGCTCACTTATACCTAGGGTGTTCATGCTTTTCATTTCAATTTTGATAAATTTTTTAATTTCCTAAATTCATATTTTGTACTCTCAACGTTCTGGTTGTTAATGGATATTTGCTGCTTTCTCTTCTCACTTTGAGTCAGGTCTTATCATCTAATGATGGTCCTGAAAGCTTTGCTCCAATCACATTTTTAAAACTGACTCTACTTTTCAAAAAACAGCCCTTTCCTAGATCTTATTTTAAATGAATTCCAACCTGAAGAAATCATGTTCTGGCACCATATCAGTTTCCTTATAAGGTTTTCAGTGGATAATTTCTCAGTAGTAGATCACTCATTTCTTCTTCCTAGTTTGTTCATAGTCTGATGCCACTGCTTTACCATGGTGACTATGCTGCTATTAAAATACTGGTGGCATAGTTTCCAGAATCATAGAAACAGAAAAGGTACCACAGTATAAACAACTTGCTGACAAGTAGGCTTATCATTAGAAATAATGATTGTTGAAATAAACTACCACTACCATCAAGTCAATAGTGCCTGATTGCAATCCTATGTACAGTTTCTAAGGCATTAAATTTTTAAGAAAGCAGTCTCATCTTTTTCATGAACAACTGATGGGGTTGAATGACTAATCTTTTGGCTAGCAATCCAATGAAAATTCAGAGTTATTTAATAGAACTAGCCCAAGGTGAAACTGAATTCAAAAATGACTTTAATTTTTTTTAATGCTATTTAGAATAATTTTCCTAAAGTAAAGGATGTCTTCACTTGTAATCTCTCCTTTGGAGGGATGGCAAAAACATTTATCTGAAGTTCATCAGTTTCTTCAATTTCATTTCCGTGTCTCTTTTTTATATTAACTTCAAGTAGGATAAACATATTATTTAAAAATATATATAATCCCATTAAAACAGTTCTATCACTGACTGAGAATATGTCAGGTGGACCTTTAGCAGGGGACAACACATCTAATGAACTCGAGAAGAAGGCACATCTCCTGAAGTGCAAGCACTGTGGGAAGTATGCCCCTGCAGAACATTTCCAAGGCTCCAAGAGGTTATGTTCCATGACATATGCCAAGAAGTACAATATGAGCTGTAGCCACCTGTTCCGAGTGAAGAGGGAAAAAATTAAAAGAGTTTCAGGAAGCCAACTATGCTTGAGTCAGCTCTATCGATATCGCCTGTGCCAAGATCAAGGGCAAGCACCATTGGGGTCAAGAGGACTCTAGTTGGGGTTCAGATAATTCCAGTTATGATGAACCACTCTCTCCAACATCTCCTGGGCCATTATCCGCGAGAGCTGGGCATGGAGAACGTGACCTGGGGAACTCCAACACAGCTCCAACAACACCAGAGTTTCATGGCATAAACCCCATGTTCCTGTCCAGCAACCCAAGATGTTGGAGTGTAGAGGAGGTATATGAGTTTATTGCTTCTCTACAAGGCTGCCAAGAGATTGCAGAAGTATTTCACTCCAGGAGATTTATGGACAGGCTCTTTTATTACTTAAAGAAGAACACATTATGAGTGCGATGAACATCAAACTGGATCCTGCCCTCAAAATCTCCTCCAAGATCAACATCCTCAAGGAGACCAAATGTGCCCTCTTGCACAAGCCAGTCTCAGACAGACACTGCCTACTGCCCAGGTCACACGCCCTGGTACCAGGAAGAGACTATACATGAAAGAGCTGTCCCGATTCTATAAACCTTACTGAGAGGGTATTTCTGGGACAGGGAAGCGTGAAAGGACTGGTTGCTGGTGCTACATGCGTGGCAGCAGCTTTTGAATTTTTTTCTGGGTTCTATGTTAAAGTTTTCAGTTCTCACTTTCCCCATTGAACCTCCTTTTATCTTTATCAAAGTGGCAGTCTAGAGTGCCAAGGCTGCTCAGTGTTATCCTGGAGTGGAGCATCTGGTCAAGGCTGCAGTTCTCTGGGTGGGGGAGGGGGGGAGGAGAGAGAATATATGATATTGGTTAGAACAGTGTGTCAGACAGGGTTCTCTTAGAAAAATAAAATCAGGACACTAGTAATTCTTTTTATATATTTATATAGAGAGAAAGGGATATAAGATAAGAAAGAAACAGTTAACTATCTATAAAGCAGTACAGATTGCTCAGTGCAACTCACTTGCGTGAGACAGCTAGAAGGCTGACAGTCCTTCAAGTCTTGAGGGCCTCTGTAGAGCAATTGAGGCTATCTGGTCATATGCAGCAAACAGCAGAGCAGGTCACCAACAGTCAGCCAGATGACAGAGCCCAACAGTCCCCAGCTCAAGAGATATATATCCCAGGAGTGTGGCGAAGTAGGGCTTAAAGGAATCTCAACTCAAAGCTCCAAAGTCCATGATTAGGTGTCCCATGGGTAGTGTTGCTTGGAGGTCAAGGCACAGGACGAACAAGGCAGCTCTTTGGTCCGAAGATCCGAAAGCAAGAGAGAGGGCGGGACTCGCTGAGCCCTTCCTATCTCTGTCCTTCAATTCACCTCGTGTGTTCACTGGCCGTGCCATCACAACAGACCCACCAATCTTCTGTGGCCATATTGGCATAACAAACATACCCATCACAATCCACCCCTTGCCAATATGGCACCTGTACACAATTTTTTACCCATATAGAATTTCCAGACATCAATGAAATCAAACTTATACTTAACATCAAACATCTATCATACATATAAATGAGAACACACTGTAGCTGATATATCATACATGAGCAAAGAAAAGATTCAATAAGCTCATAAACAGAAAATACATGAACAATCACAAACCTCACTTTTGCAACTGATCACGTGGTCGTAATTGCTAGGTAAAACTACCTTCTTCTACAATCCATTCTGTATTACCTTTGCCCTCAGCAATCACTTCAGCTGGTTGTGGTTTTTTGCCTGGTGGGGTGACCCAGACCTTCATTCCGGAGGGGTCTAGGTCATTAGATGTCCTGTAATGATGGGGATGCTGTAATTTAACATTAACTTTTATCACAGGGCATGGTAGCACTAAGAGTCAGCCTATGGGATCTCCTGGACTCAGACATATTTCTCTTTAGCCCCATTATGTAACACCAGTCCAACTTCTTGGTAATCTGGATCAATCACACCACTCAGTACAG
>PVJH01018451.1:0-45187 GCA_004026705.1 Nesogale talazaci | reverse complement strand
AATCTGGGAAGCCTACGACTGACAGTATGCAACAAGTTAACACTCCTTGGCTTTACCTTTGTTTTTGTTTTATTTTTAGACAAGTTTAAGACACACTTCCCACGGTAGTCTCAGATTGTGCAGAGGAGCTTTAGTAAAACGGGATTTTAACATTTTCCCCCCTCGACCAACATTTAAAAATAAACGTTCTCAAGTGTCCAAGTGTCCTAACTGTTTAGGTGAAGCACCTTTTTATAACTTTTAACATCCAAGAATGAAGACGGTAATTAAATTGTAAGACCACAAACATTCATTCCTAGCGTGTCAAAAGGCCCTAAACTTTGAGAATACGCCCCATAATATTAAACTACTTTGTGCATGCGATCAGCCCTGGAATCCTGCTCAACTGTGGAGAATGACCAAACCCAGCTTCCAAAATAAAAGCATTTGGGGGGGTTGGACAGGTGGAGAGGGACGCGCTGCCTAGCAGAGAAAAGACTTCAGGGTGGAGAGGGGCTTTCAAACGACCCAGGGCCACGGTAACTATAGCTCGGTCACAAAAATAAATAAATAAATGAATAAGCCAGTGCGCTCAGAACGTGTAAAGACAAGGGCGCAGGAGATGGGAAATCAACTCAACGACTGGGGCTACATTATTCCCACCTCCGCGTTACAGTGCCCCCCACTCTCCGCACAGCCCCCTCCGCACACTGGACCCCGGAAGACTGCAAAGCGCTCAACACGCCGCGTTCAGAGGCTCCGGCCGCCTTCTTTCCCTTCTCCCCGAGCGACCGTGAGTAATACCTCCAGATCCCCAATCCCCGCCAAAAGAAAAAAAAAAAAGAGAGAAAAAGAAAGCAAAGGAGAAAGAAACGCGCGCACCGTGGGCCTGGGATTTCTTTTCCCGCCCAGAGGCTTCGGGGTGAGGCGTCCGAGTCACACGTGGGTGCGCGGCACGGCGGGGCCTATCTCCGTCCACTTCCCGTCGCCACCCCGGCGGCCTCCGCTCCCGCCGCCTCCCTCCGGCGGGCCTTCCGCCGGCCCTCCCATCCGATCCACGTGCGGCGGCGGCGGCGGGGAGCCGGAGCCCCGCACAGCCCACTCCCGCCCGCCGCGTCCCCGACCCGCGCTAGGCCGTCACGGCCTCGGAGCCCAGTACCTGGTGCTGTTGTCGCCCCTGCGCGTAAGGCTTCACTGGCCCTTGGTGGCAACGCCGCGTCCGGATCTTGCCGCCGCCGCCGCCGCCGCCGCCGCCGCCGCCCCCTCCTATTCCTCCGGCTCCTGAGGCCATGGCGGGGCCTCCGCGGATTCCCGCTCCTGGGCGGGGAAGGGGGGCGGGAGAGGCAGAGGCAACGGCCTTAGAGCCCCCCCCGCCCGGTCCCAGCCCAAAAGTCCGTCCGCGATGCCCACACCGTGGGCCACGGGCACAGCAGGCACCGCGCGGTTGCGAGCTGGAGCCGAGAGGCGGTGCGCGATGGCAGCGGGGGAGGGGGTGGCGGGGGAAGCCGCCGAGGAGCGGGCTCTGCTACGGCAGCCTTCCGCGGACCCTCGCCTCTGTGTGTGTCACCGTCTCTATGGAGATCCCCCGCAGAGGCCAGCGCGGGCGGCTCCGGCCGCGGCTGAGGCCTAACTCGACCGCCGGCTGGCGGAGGTTCTTCTTCCGTCGCTGCCGCAGCTGAAGCCGCCGGCGCCGCCCGCCTACCCCTCCCCTCGGCGCACAGAGCCCGCCCCGCCGCCGTCGTCGTCGTCGTCCCTGCAGTCGCCGCCGCTGTTGCGTCTATTGCCGCTGCTAAGGCCGCCGGGGTCGCGGGCCAGACAGCCGTCACTCCTCGGCGCCCGACGCGAGTGTGTCGTCATCCCCTGCGACCGGTGGAGAGGCGAGGAGGAAGGAAGAGCGGGACGAGCCCGCGCTCTCGGCCGAGCGGCCCGCTGGGAAACGTAGTCCAGCGAGACAACGCGGCTTCTGGGAGAGGCAGGCAGCCGCGAGAGCGGCCGAACCCCGCGGAGGCACAAAGCGGGCGCTTCTGCTACAATGATGGCCCTGCGATTCAGCTTCCGACTCGGGAGATGCGATTCATTTTAAAACACACACCACCTCTCCGCTCAGCTGCTCCTCATCCGGCAGAAAGTAAACAGGATGAAATTAGGGACAGGAGCCGAAGGAGATCTTAGTCACAAGTAGTGTCCATGATTTGTAGGCCGAAAGCAGAATTCGAAGAGAGAGACAACTTCATGGAGATTCCAGTACGCACGTCGGGGCTCTGTTGCCAACTACCCGGAAGCTTGACCTGTCACAGACACGTCCACACGAGCCGCTTGACCTTGGGCGAATCCAAGCCTCCGAACCTCGGCTTCCCATTAAAGGGATGGCTTTAAAGTTCACCTAGAGCTTGGTGCGCTCACAGTACCGACGCAGCTCACCTTGGGAGTAAAAGGTCTTTGCAGTAATCAAAGTATGTAGTCCAAATAAAAGGTGACATTCAGGGAAGTAAGTAAACAGGCCCGAGACTGAGTTCCTACCAGTGCAGAGATTCTAGGAGTGGACGATTAGAAGAATACAGAGACCAGCATTGAGAGGATCCCGTGGGACCATCGTCTCCATTAGCCGACAGGACACCACAGAGCCACAAGAATGCAGACATCATGATATTCAAGGACAGAGCTGGGCAGTCCAAGTCAAAACTATAACCTACCTTGTCTATAAGATCAGAGAACAATCAGATGATTAAAAAGCAGCTTCTCTGAGGTGGAAAAAAATTTTTTGACTTAATTTTTCATTTCGACGCAAGTGATTTATTTTAATGCTTACAAGTAGCTTTGGAGTCAAATCGTTTTCATTTTAAAGTTATCCTATATGTCCTCAAATTTATTTGATCTCTCACTCCCTTTCAGAAAGAATAAGAGATTTGTCCTAGAGCCCATAATCCAAGAGAAAGTGCACATAGTGACTCTCTGTGGGGTCCCGAGACTGGAACTTTTTGTTGGAGTTGGAAGCCCAGTCTGTCTCCTGCGGAGCTACTGGTGGTTTTGAACTGCAGACCACTCAAATTGTAGCCCAGTGGGAACCACGACATCACCAGGACGCCATGGGATAAAGTAGAGGCATCTGCTTTTGCAGCCTAGTTCTGTTCCCGCAATGGACGGTGTGGCCCACTTTGGGAAACATTGGCAGGAGGCTTCTGGTTTCTAGATGCCTGTTTCCTCTGGCAGCTAGAATGACCTTTCATTTCCACAGGATGGTGCTTGTGGTAAAGGAGTTTCTATGTGTATAATAGCTAGTTTATAGTAACTGCTGTACAGGAGGAGCGCGAGTAGCAGAGGGAGTTATGATGGGGGCAGCTAACCCAAGGTCAACAGTTTGAAACCACTTGTGAGTCTGCTGGAGAAAAAGGAGGCTTTCTTCTTCCTTAAAGAGCTACAGTCTTGGAAATCCATTTGGGGGGGGGGCATTTTATTCTGTCTGATTGTGTCGCTGTGAGTCGTAACACTCACTGCCAGTGTGTTTGGGAGTCTGTTTTGTTTTAGACTGCATGACTTGGGAACATGTGGCTAGGACAGTGAAGTAGATTAAATCTTGGGGTTTTTGTATTTGGCAATTTTTTGAGTCTTGGCTGTTTCTGTCAGAAGTCCCCCCTACCCTGCTCCCGGAAACCCATTTGTTTGCTAACCTATGCCTGCACAGTATAGTTCTTGTAAGTACTGAAACCTACTGCAATGAGACATGTGATTTCACAATTTTACTTCTGTGGCGTATATAGCATGGTGCAGCTAGGCAATGGAGATCGTGTCAAAAAGCTCCGAGCTCGGTGTTTGTATTGAGCAGCCTGACTGGTGATGATGTTTTTAGGTGCTATTGGCTCGCTTCTGAGTCAGGAACCCGATGTATGAGCATCGGGTCCTGCGTCATCCTCATAACTGCTCGTATCTTTGAGCACTTTGTTGCAGCCACTGCTGTGTCTACCCATCTCCTCTTTTTCATTGGCCCTAAGTGTCTACTGGACTCTGCAGGGCTGCCTGCTCAGTGCCTCAACCTTCCTAAGGCTAATGGCTTCTCTCAGGTGCCTTCTCTTCCTGTGCTGAAGTCCTCTTAATCAGGCTACATAATAAAGGACATCGTACATCCCATTTGTACCTTTCCAGCTACCTGTCTCTTAATTTGCGGCACAAGACCATGGCCTGGCTGGGCCTCAACAATGAGGTCTTTCTTGGAAGCTGTTCATTGACATGCGGAACAGCCTTGACATGCAGGATTTGAAAGCAGAGACCGTGCAAAAGAGTTGGTCCAAACATGACTCACACTTCCCCGCTGGAAGATGAGTAGGATTTGAGGAGGTGTGGTGAGAAATCCAAATTCGTTTCTGCTCTTTAACCTAGGTCACCTTTATTTTATCCCACTGAAGTCAAACAGTCCCTGGGTATCCATAGGCATTAGTCCCACACGCACATGACTGCAATTTTGGACACATCCCCCAGGCAGTTTGAAAGGAGGCACAGAATATGGGGACAGATGGGGAGCTGGCTTCAAATCTGCCCCCTCCCCAGGGTATCAGAAAATCTGCCCCCTCCCCAGGGTATCAGACAATATGAGAGATGGTAACTCCTTATGATGCTTGTTTCCATTCTGAAATATAGAGTCCCAAACCACCCCTTCACCCATTTTTGGAACTCATCCTTCAATTAGAAGTTAGTAGTAGAATGGGTGATCATAAATTATTTTTGTTTGAAAACTTTAAGAAAAAATGATAACAGAGGATCTGCTTGCATTACGCCTATGTACAAATAAATACCGAGCATTTCTCTAAGAGAGACTATCTATAAACTGGGGGAATGTGTTAGGCCAGGTTGACAAATCCAGAGATACTCATATGTATGAGAAAACTTTATATTAAGAAGTAACTATATATAGAGAAAACAGTCCACAACTCAAATCCCTAAGTCCAATACTAGTCCATAAATCCCTCTTCCGACTGACACAGCCACTTGCAATGATGCAGAATGCAGGAAGATCATAGGTTGGTGGGTAAAAAGCCTTGTGGATCCAATGGTGGTGGCATCATAGGGCTCTGGCAGGCCTTAGAGCATGCCGCCAATAAGAAGAAAATGAGAGAAGAAGAAGAGGGGAGGGGAGAAGGAAGGGGAAAGGGAGAAGAAGAGGGGGTGGAGAGAGGAAAGGAGAAAGGAGAGAATGGCCTCCTGAGAGCCATGTATCTCATTTACAATCCCAAGTGAGGTCATCAGCTGTGGTCGGAATGAGAGGCTAAACTCCACCCCTACACTTTTATGTATCTTCAAGTTGACATGAAGTTATGTAACTACAACAGGGAATATGTCAAGAGGCCTAGAAGGACCACAGGGGTTCTTGAATTCCTTCCTGCCATAGTAAGAATTAACAGGTGTTTGAAGAGGGAGTAAGTGTTACTTAGCATTTACAATCAAGCACTCTACATACTTGATGGAATGTAATCCCCTAACATCATTATGAGACATTGCTTTTTGTATGCCGTGGGATCATAAACTATGGGAGTCAGAACCAACTTGTCAGCAGGCGTTTGGGTCACACAGAACAGAGCTGCTCTGTAGCAATCTCTATAGCCTGTCCTTTTCTGACTGGCTATGCAACGGTTACAATTAAACCTCTTTCTATATCCTGATCTGACCTGAATGCATGTGTTTTTGATCGGGACATTAATTAATTTCAGAAACTAGTTTGCTCAAATGTATTTTAGTGCATATTCACAAGGCATGAACATCAGGAGTAAATCCCTATGGAAGTGTTTCTATGATAGAGATGTACATAGTATCCTAACAAACTTGAGAAGAATCATTATCACTCGCAGATGAAGAAGCTGGGACACATAGGTGATTTTTTTAATTAAAAATGATGAATTGCAACAGTGATGAGGGTCAGAATCGATAGTTGAAACATTTTCTCTGCCCTCTAACCCAATGCCCAATGCTTGCATTTGTCATCATACTGCCACATTGATAGCTAATTGAAGAAAACCCCTCCTACAGTATTTTTTGTTGAAATGATGAGGGTTTTTTTTTCCCAATTCAACTAAGAATTCTGCATTATAGAAACATCTTTTGCTCTCTGATAGCCTCCACACAGACTACCATGTTCCGCTCTTAGTCAAACCATATCGCATAGCAAGAATGGAAATTCGCTTGCCTGTGATGCGATAGTCCTTGGAAAGATCAGACTCCAATAACCCAATCGGGGTCACTTGAGAAAGCAGGGAATCCCATCTTCACATGGAGATAAGAGGATGCTTTGTGGGAAGGATACCCCAGCGTGACCATCGCGTGTAGGGGATGTCAGGGAGAAGGCATATTAACAAAACCAGTACAATTCCACTAGTGAAGGCAAAAAGAATCCTCTGAGGATCTAGCAAGTGACAGAAACTAAGCAAAAATGTACAGAGGAATCCCTCCTTGAAATCCCCATGGTTGAAAAACAACCTTTGACCAACTTCACCTTTCTTGAACGTAAAGCCAGTCTTTTCAACTGCTAGAATCTTTGCCATCTTCAACCCCAAGAAACTTTGTTGTTTCCTACTTGCCAATTATAAATTGGAAAATACACAGGTTGCTGATCTTCCTCCAGTAGAAGAGGGATAGCCACAGACTACAAAATGGAATACAATGTAGTCTAAGGAGAAGAGCCTTCGTGGCGATTGAACTACTGCTCTGTATGATATGTAAATGACGTGCCTATAAAACCGTCATGAAAAAGAAAAATAGCCTTCATATGTTCTTGAAAAGGCAAGAAAGTCCTGGCCAAAGGCATATTTAAAGGTGACCATTCCAAGAAGTTAAGACTGAACTCATTGTCAGCAAGTCAATGCGGCGTCAGCGACCTACAGGACAGCAGAATCGCTCCCGTGGGTTCTTGGGACTGTCACCGCTTACAGGAGAGAAGGAAGCCTGTCTTTCTCCCGCAGTGCCCCTGCTGAATTCAAAATGCCCATCTTGCACCACCAGTGCGTCACTCCTCTTCCAAGAATTTGGAAATGTTCTTTAATTATTATGCTAGGCCAACATACAGTGATGTGGCCTTATGATGTTTCTTGAAGCAAATCACTACCTTATTGAACAATGAAGGTCAGTGCTCCAGAATCTCCCAAATACATTTTCCCATAATTACTCCCAAGAAGTTCACTACCTGGAAACATAATCTGAAGTTGTTGTTGTTGTTGTTCTTGATCGGTCCGGCTAACAGTGACCCCAAGTACAACAGAACTAAACACTGCCTGGTCCTGGACCATCCTCATAATCATTGCTGTTTGAACCCATTGTTGCTTTCACTGTGTCCGTCCATCTATGGAGGGTCATCCTTTTTGTCACTGCCCCTCTACTTTACCAAGCAAGATATCATTCTGCAGAAATGTTGACATTCCTGTTAACATGTCCAAATACGTAGCCCAAATGCTGCCATCTTCACTTCTCAGGAGCATTCTGGGTGTACTTCGTCCAAGACTGGTCGGGTTATTGCTTTGGCTGTCCACGGTGAAATGTTCAAAGTGAAACTATTGGAGGGGGGGGCGGGTTTGGTTTATTTTCCATCTGTAACACACTCCATTCTCAATGAGAGAAAGTCCAGGAGAAGAGAGCTGCCCCAAATACGGTCGAAATTCTCTAAAGTTAATGTGTTTTTTTGACTGTTGATATTTTAGGGGAAAAGAGCTATAGCCACGGTAAGATTTTGAAAGATACCCATCACTGCATTCTCATGAACTATGTTATCTTGTGTTCTATAAAATAATATTTAAGCAAAATACATTTAGAAACTTTAAAACCATGTTGTTGCCGTTGTTGTTAGCGGCCGACAAGTTGCTTCCAACTCCTAGTGGTCCTGTGTATAACAAAACAAAACACCACCCAGTCCAGCACCCTCCTCAGAGTTCTGTTTGAGGCCCTCGTTACAGCCATTGTGCCAGTCCACCTTGTCTAGGGCCTCCCTCTCTTTTGGTGACCCTCTACCAAGCATGGGCCCTTTCTACAGGGACTGACCTCTCCCAACATGTCCAAAGTACATGAGATTGTGTTAGCCTGGGTTGAGTAGAGAAACAAATTCTGAGACACTCAGATGTGTACAAGAATGAGTTTTATATAAAGAGCAATTGTATATTGAGAAAACATCCAGATCAAGTCCACAGGTCTGGATGTCCAAAATCATTCTATAAATTCCTCTTCAGAATCACACACACACACACACACACACACACACGCAATGATGCTGAATACAGGAAGATCACAGGCCAGAGGGTGAAAAGATCTCAGTGCTGGTGTGGGGCTCCACATGGCTCCTCCAACTTCAAGCCTCTCTGGCTCCCATTAGTTTGTCTCCATGTGAATATCAACAGGGATGTGTAGCAGAGAGTCTGTGTGTATCTGGCCTCCTGTGAGCTATTTATCTCTGTGGTGCCTCTAAATGAGGTCATCAAGCTGTGACCTGATTGGCAGGCTAGACTCCATCCCCTTGCAAGTTGGCACCAGATTATGTAATGACCACAGTGATGACGTAGAAGAACATTCTGGCTCTATTTCTTCCAAGATAGATATGTCCTTTTGGCAGTCCATAGCACTGTCAATGTTCTTCACCAGTACCACAATTTGAATACTGGATTATTCTTCCATCTTCCTTATTCAATGTTACATTTTCACATGCCTATGAGGTTGAAAATACAGTGGCCAGTGATGCCAAAAAAAAAAAAAGAAGAAGAAAGAAAAGAAAATACAATGGCTTGGGTCAGGCATACCTTAATCCTCAAATATCTATCGGCCTTGTTTTTCAACACTTTGAAGAGGTCTTGTGTGGACATTGAAATAAAAAAGATCAACTAGCCTTTTAGTCCATCTCTAAAGAACAGAGAGTCCTGGGAATTTAACCAAGTCAGTGCAGTTGTTTTTTACATTATTAATTGAAGAAACATTGGTGTCCCATAAAGATCTTTTTAAGATTAGGAAACAAAAAGAAGGTGTCTCTCTCTCTCTCTCTCTCTCTCTCTCTCACTGCCATCAAGTCAATGCCAACTCATAGTGACCCTTTTGGGCAGGGCAGAACTGCCCCCTGTGGACTTCTGAGACTGTAACTCTTTACAGGATTAAAAATCTCAGTCTCCCTTCCATTAAACAGCTGGTGTTTTTGAATAATGGACCTTTTGGTTAGCCGTCCAATGTGTAACCACTAAGCCACCAGGGCTCTACCTAAAAGAAGTTAGAAGGTATCACGTCAAGTCTGTAAGGTGAATGCCTAATGATTTACCATCAAAACTCTTACCAAAATGTTTCTATTTGATGAGAGGAATGAGCAGAAGGATTTTCTTGGTGGAGATAGACTTTCTGATCAAGCTCTTTCAGGTGGTTTTCTGCTCACACTTAGGCTAACTTTTTCAAAATACTCTCATCAGAAGCAGATCTGATAGCTCTTTCGCTATCTAGAAAGTCAACAAGCAGAATACCTTGAATATCCAACAAAATTGTTCCTCAGGCCTTTGCTCTTCACCAATCTGCTTTTACTTTGAATGGGCTGCCTCCACCTCGTGGTAGCCACTGGTGATTGTGTGTTCGGGATCACCCTACTGAAGCCCTGTTCCATCTCTTTACAATTCTCCCCAGAAATGCTTCAGGATCTTGACCCAACTGGTTTAAAATCTACACGGAAAGCTCTGCTCTGATTGGCAACTCATCTGGATGCAATAGTTGGGTACCCATGCAGCAGAAAGCTTGCTCAAGTCCCACTTTCCAACCAGACGCGTGACAGACAAACAGATCAAGATGTCTACAGGGTTGCCTCTTGTTTCCACTGTTAATCACGGGTTCTTTTCCATGAAGGGCACAAGCAAGATTCTTTTTTGTTTCTTCAAAAGTTCGTCTTGTCGCCATCTAAATGAGGAGTCAACTAAGTCCAAATATGACAAAAAAACAAAATTCAAATATGATGGAGGGAAAAGTATCAAGGCTTAAATTGTGAACACTCAACTTGTAGAAGGCTGTGGAAGACAGTGAGAACCCATCCTCCAAGTATCTAGTCATATTAGCCACTGGCAGATCCCCTCTAGGCACAGGCAAGGTTCTTGAGCACCTTTACTAGATAGAGATCATGGTCATATTGATTATGCTGGCTCTAACTTGATACTTTGTCCGCTGACCTCCCCCTTGACCCAACCTGAATTTTGTCTAGGTGCAAGTATTTTCCCTTGTTCCATGAGAAAAGTTTCTTCCCTGACACTTTAAACATTGATGGCAGTCTTTTCTTTCTTACTCCTTACTTGTATTTTTATATTATTATTACTTTTACAACTTTTACTCTTGTTTTTATTGTTCCCGTTGGTTTTTCCAGTTTGTGAAGCACAGAAGGGGTAGACACGTAGAGATAATAACTGATGCAAGGGCTTCTAGGGGAGGTAGGAATGGGAGATGGGGAGGGTCTGGGGACTTGGGGAGCAAATAATGTACGCAGGAGGGTGGAAAAAGCTTTAGAATTGATTGTTATTACTCAATTCATTTTAAAAGTGATTTACCATCCTCTGTCTTTGTCCTGCTTTCGTCCTGCTCCCTGTCCATCAGCTTCTGCAGCTACTTGAGTCAGAAAAAGAAAATGTCCTAAAAATGTTGGTTGTCAGCTGAGCCCTGGTGGCGTAGTAGTTGTGCGCGGGACTGCGACCCACTGGGACGGAGGTTCAATTCCAGCAGTGGGGCTGGGCCTCCTGCTCCCACCACCGGAAAGCAGTGATGTCAAAAAAAAAATGTTGATTGTCGTAATGATTGTATAATTCTTGATATGTTTGGACTATTGAATCGCATGCTATGTGGCTGTGGTGGTCATGTGCTTATGTTAATTTCATGATTGAGATGTAGGGATGGAATCTAGCCTGTTAATCTGGAGATAGCCATTGAGTAGATAATGAGGACTCCATGTGGGCATGGCTTTCTCCTGAGACTTCTGGGAAATCTCGTGATAGTTCCCTCAAAGAGATGAGAAGCTATCTCCCCAGTTGTTGGGAGTTAGTCTCAGAGACAACAAACTATAGACAAGACAAGATGGCAGTGTCTGAGGAGCTGGAGAAGCTGGAGGAGAAGCCACATGGCCTTACCCTGATGGGACCAGACCTCTGAAGCTGGAGGAGCCACATGGAGACCCCTGCCAGCGCTGAGTTGCTTCTACCACCACTGGATGCTGTGGATGGACCCTGAGCCCTGGAAGCGAGGAGCCATGAGGAGATCCCTGCCAGTGCCAGGACTCTGTACCCACTGATCTGTGACTTCATGAGTCAGAAGGAGACTTTATAGACTGATATCAGGCACATGGGTTAATATTGGACTTATGACTTTGAACTGGACTGGGTGGGGATGCTTTCTCAATGTCCCATTCCTCTTGTATATAAATCATACCCTTATATACATAAGCGTGTCTATGAATTTGTTTCTCTAGTCTACCCAGACTAACACAGTGGATTATGTGCCAATAAAACTGTTTTAAAAAGTGTCTCGTCTGCTACTGCACGTTTCATCTTCAGCATCATCTTATCTCTACTTAAAACTAGTTATCCCTTTGTAAACTAGTTTCTCTGGGGCACTGTCCACATAAACTTTTCATAAAGCCTCAGGGATTTCATGATTGCTCCATTCATACTTCACCATAAATTTGATGTTTTTCCTTGCTTCAATTGTAGTAGAATCCCTGTTGCTTTGTTAGGGGCTCTTTCCAAACAGACACCTTCACTTTTTCGTGCCTCTGGGTTAGAGTCTCTATCAACTCAACATAGAGTGAAGGCAGGGGTGGAGTCCAGTCTAGCAATCAGGTTGCAGCCTAATGACACCTTGTTAGAGGTGTGGCCCTTTGTTTAAGAGAGAGACAATGGGACTGAGCCCCGGTGGCGGTGCGGTGGCATAAGTGGTTGAGTGTGGGACTACAGCCCGTAGGCTTGGCCGTTCAAACCTAGCAGGCGGCAGTTCTCAGGAGCAGCACTGGGTAGCGCCCATGACCACCAGAGGCAGTGATACCCCCCCCCCCAACAAAAAGAGAGAGAGACAATGAACAGAATCTAGTTTTCTCCTACCCCTTCACCGCCTTCTGCTGTATCAGAATCCTGAGACTAGTTCTTTGATCAGGAGATCAAAGGTTCACCTGCTGAACCCAGGAGCTACCAGTGACCTGCTGTGCTCAGGTTCATGTGCCTCTGCATTCACTAGCGTGTGGCCCTCCTCTGCCTCCGTCCTGCTCCCTGTCCATCAGCTTCTGCAGCTACTCAAGTCAGAGAAGCCTTCAGCTCACATCGGACCCACTGACTTGACCTGGACTCGGCTGACCTGTTTCTACAGGGGTGTGAGCCACTTCTGGATACAATGCTCTTTCTCTGAGCCACAAAGACACACACCACTGCTCTTCCTCCTCGAGAGAATCCAGGCAAGCACAACCCCCCAACAAGATCCTCTTCAGACATGCTGTAATATGTCAGTATGAGTTTACTGTTATGAAAAGAAAAAAATGGAAATCCACACATAATAGGCATTTACGTGAACTTTTGGAAGACCGCATCATATGTCAGATTTTGGTAACTACATTGACCATTTGTTTACAACATGCTGTGTAAGGAGCCAGTGAATGCTAGGCTTCAACATATACGTGTTTATGTATAGATAAACTATGGCTTAGCACATATTTTAAATTCATTTGTCTTAACAGAAATTCAATATTATCGTATAAAATAATCAAGTGCAGGATGGCTAATTCCATGCTAATGTTAAACAGCCAAAGAATCATGAACTATAGTTCATTTAAAAAGCACCTATTTTTCAAGAATTTACTGTTTCTGCTCTCTGCCATTTAGTACAGGCATATATCATAAATATTATGGGGTGGGTTTAATATGGCTTATATCAAGCAAGTCGTATTGAATGTTTTGGTTTTCTAGTTGTATTTAATTATTTAAATACATTTAATTATTTAATTATTTGACATAATTCTTCTAGTTTAGTCCTTGTAATCCCTCGCAAATGACAGTACTGTTTTGGTGAAGTGCTACAATGCATAGTGACCCAGTGGACACTTCCATGAAACATTGCCTGGTCCTGCTCATTCTCACCATGGTTATGTTGGAGTCATTATGTCAACCCATCTCATTGAGCAGGCTCTTTCTTTGTGTCTGACACGCCACCCGAGATCTGCAAATGTGAGCTGTCAGTGGCCCACCAAGGGAATTGGCGAGCTTGCTAATGATGTAAGGAAGGCACTTGGCACCTGTGTGAGGGGACTGTGCACACAGACAGGGTCCGTGGGACTCCAACGTGGGCACTGGTGAGTTTTCGACCTCACTAGGTTTAGAAAGAGTCATGTCAGAAATGGAAAGGACAGCATCTCACTAACCACCAAGAGAGAAACAGCGGTAGTCAGGCAGTCCTTTGGAGCCAAGATCCCCGAGCTATAATTCCTTAATCCAGGAGACAGTTCGCTGTGACGCCACAGACACAGCAGAGACCGAGGCAGCAGAACCAGGACTGTGGGTTTCCTGGCCCCAAAGCAACAAAACTCCTTCAGGGAGGGAGGAGTTTTGCTGGTGAAGAGGTTGTCTCCAAGGAGAGCTAGGTTTTCCCACCCATGCAGCTAGCACTAGGCACTTTAGGGAATGAGCCTCTATTCATACAGCTATTCTTTTTTTTTTTAATTAATCATTTTATTGGGGGCCCTTACAGCTCTTACAACAATCCATACATCAATTTTATCAAGCTCATTTGTTGCCATCATCCTTCTCAAAATACTTGCTTTCCACTGAAACATTTGGTATCAGTTCCTCATTTTCCCCCTCCCTCCTTGGTAATTTATAAATTATTATTTTGTCATGTCTTACACTGTCTGATGTCTCCCTTCATCCACTCTTCTATTGTCTGTCCCCCAGGGAGGGGGGGTATATGTAGATCCTTGTAATCGAACTGTTTCTCCTTTCTACCACGCCTTTCCTCTGCCCTGCCATATTGCCATTCTCATCGCTGGTCCTGAAGGATTCATCTGTCCTGGATAAACCTGTGTTTCCAGTTTCCTATCTGTACCTGTGTACATCCTCTGGTCTAGCCAGATTTGAAAGGTAGAATTGGGACCATGATAGTAGGGGGGGGGAGGGGAGGAGAAGCATTAAAGAACGAGAAGAAAGTTGTATGTTCCATTGCTGCTACACTGCACCCTTACTGGCTCATCTCCACCCATGGCCCTTCTATAAAGGGATGTCCAGTTGCCTACAGATGGGCTTTGGGTTCCTACTCTGTACTTCCCCTCATTAACCATGTTTTGTTGTTGTTGTTGTTGTTGTTCTTTGATGCCTAATACCTGATTCCATTGACACCTCATAATCACAGTCTGGTGTGCTTCTTCCCTGTGGTTTTTGTTGCTTCTAGCGTGTTTACCTTCAAGACTTTTAAGACCACAGACACTGTATCTTTTTTTTTTTTTAGTTTTCTAGGCATCACTGCCCTCTGGTGGTGGGAGTAGGAGGCCAGCCTCTGCTCCTGTAAGCTGGAATTGAACCTCCATCCCAGTGGGCCGCAATCCTGTGCACAACCACTACACCACCGGGGTTCAGCCCCACTGTATCTTTTGATAGCTGGGCACCATCAGCTTTCTTCAACGCATTTGCTTATGTACCTGCTTTGTCTTCAGTGTTCATATCGGGAAGGTGAACATAATGGAATACCAGGTTAATAGAACAACAGGTTCTTGCATTGAGGGAGTATTTGAGAGGAGGCCAAATGTCCATCTGCTACCTTAATAATAAACCTATAAATATATGCAAGTAGATCTATTTCTCCATCATCATATATAAATATATCTACATACACCTGTATTTAGACCTCTATAAATGCCCTTTGCCTCCGACTTCTTCCCTCTATTTCCTTTTAATTTTCTCTTGTCCCACTACCATGTTCAGCCTTCATTTGGGTTTCAGTAATTCCTCTTGGTTACATTGCCCTTGATCAAGCCCTACCAGGCCTCCTACACCCTCCTCGCTATCAATGTTGGATTACTTGTTGTTCCCTTGCTTCTGGGTTTGTTAACACTACTTCCTTTCCCCCACCTCCCCCTTAGCTATGTCCCCCCAGAATCATCAGTCCTGTTATTTTCTCCTCCAGATTGTTTATGCAGCCTATCTTATCTAGACAGACCTGCAGAGAAAATAGCATGCACAAAAACAAGACAGAGGGCTGAGCCCCGGTGACGTAAGTGGTTGAGTGTGGAACTGCAACCCGCGGGCTTGGCGGTTCAAATCCAGTAGCAGCTCTCAGGAGTGGCACTGGGTAGCGCCCACGACCACCAGAGGCAGTGATGCCCACACACACAAAAAAAAGACAGAACAAAACAGCAAAATAAAACAAAACAACAACAACAAAACCAATGACTAGCCTGTAACTAGTTCAAGGTCTATTTTTTGACCTTTAGGAGAGTTTTCCAGTTGAGTCTGATGGGATGCCATGCCCTGGCCCCAAAGTCTATTTTTGGTTTTTAGCAGTTATTCTTAACCCAAGCAGGTCACAGCACCAAGAAAGAAGCAGCTTTCCTGCCTGAAGAACTGTGCCTGAGCATTCCTGATCTTGAATTGTAATCAATTACTTCCTTCATAAACCCACAATTGTAAGTATAACCTGTGAGGCCATTGCAACAAATCACGGAACCCTACAGGAAAGTAGAGAATGCTCTGCAAGGGAAGGAAGATTGGAAGGTGGAAACGTGCCTGATCTCCGCATCTCAGAAATTGGCTTTAAATGGATATCAAGCCTGATGCTTCTTTCCCCTGGCAAAGTCAAAGGAGCTCAGGCACCATTTTCACCATTTTTACCATTTTTACATCAGTGCATGTGAAGTTATGTTTACACCATACTGCAGTCTATTAGAGGAGCTCTTGTGGCAAAATGGTTACATGTTGGGTGGTGAGCCTCAAGGTCCGTAGTTCAAAACCACTAACTGCTCCTCAGGAGAAAGATGAGGCTTTCGACTCCCATAAAGGGTTACATCCAATGTTGGACACCCACATGGGCACTTCTACCCTCTCCTATTGGGTCACAAGGAATCAGAATTGACTCCATGACAGTGAGACTTTTTGTTGTTGTTATTTAGTACTCTTGAGTGTACAATAGCCTTATGAAAAAGTGGAAAATACTATGTGAATTACCAAAATGTATTACAGAGACTTGCAGGGAAAAAATGTTTTTGGAAAAAATGGTGCAAATAGGCCTATTCTCCCCAGGACTGTCGCAGTTCTCAATTCGAAAGCAGTGCAGTGTCTGTGAAGCATTATAAAATGAAGCATTATAAAATGAGACACACAAGGGAGACGTCGGACAGTGTAAGATATGAAAAAATAATAATAATTAATAAATTTGTGAGAGTTCATGAAGGAGGGAGGGGGGAAAATGAGGAGCTGATACCCTGGGCTCAAGTAGAGAGAAGACGGCTGAGCCCCGGTGGCATAGTGGTTGTGCATGGGACTGCGGCCCACTGGAATGGAGGTTCAATTCCCGCTCACAGGACCAAAGGCTGGGCCTCCTACTCCCACCACCAGGGCAGTGATGCCTTAAAAAAAAAAGTAGAAGACTTTTTAAGAATGATGATGCCCACAAATGTACACATGTGCTTGACACAGTGGATGAACAGATGGATTATAAAAAGAGTTGGACAAGCCCCCAATAAAATGATTTTTTTTAAATGAGAGGCACCTATATATGTTTGTATACAAATTAGAGAAACAAGGTCTGTCCACACACAGCCTTGCTTTTCACTACAATCTCTTGCTCACGTTAATTGTATCATCATCCTCTATTGGCAACCGAGTACCTAACAGCAAGCATTCAACTGAAAATCTCGAACCATTGGAATTTTTGCAGACACAGCCTATTGACCCTATACCATACAACACACATGGGTTATAGTTAGTTTAGTCATTTACATGTATATGTACGGTAATTTGTCTGTGAGATGAGAAATTAGACTCATCATGAAGGTCACAAGCTGTGTAGAGCGGTAACATGTACACTGTGTAGTTTGTCCACGCTCTGTATTCAGGTTTTTGATTTTTGAACACCTGAGTGGTAGAGAATACTCACATGGCACTGTCAGGTAAACGTTGCACTGCTAACCACAAGGTTAGTGGTTCAATCCTGCAAGCCACTTCGAGGGAAAAGCATGCACTTGCCTGCCCCCAAATGATTTATACAGACTCCGAAATACTAATGGGCCAATATGAGTTGGGATTGCTGGATGGCAGTGGGTTTTTAATAACTTAATTAGGTTTTCCTTTTGGCACGCCTTCTACTAATGAGCACATAAGCAATGCTGATAGACACAATTTTCCCATCTGCACTCCTCCAGCATCCATCAAACTACTCAGTTTAAAGGAAGAGCTGTCTCTCTGCCCAGTGACCAGCATGCCCTGGGGATCTTGTTAAAATAGAGCATTGTGTGCCCTTTCTCATCCTGCTCAGTGAGAATGTGCATCGAACAGGAACCCCAACTGTCAGTGCACAGCATTTGAGAAGCATTGCGTTAAATGGAAAGCGTGCCCCAGAATATATGAAGCACATCTGAAAGGCAGAGATTCCATAACGAAACATTAACTATTCCATGAAATGTTCTCGTACAGCTAGTTGAGGACCAGTTTACTACTTCCCAGATACCCTTCTTTACTTATATAAATTTACTTCCTTTTAAGAATTGATTCCAGAAACAAAACAAAAACATGGGTGTAAACAATCTCATAGTCCACGATACTATTCACAGAAAGAGGTTGTAGAAGGAATTATCGGTCTGTTTTAGAACTTTAATGGCTTTTTGCTTTCTGAAGTACTAGAAAAGTCAATTTTGAGGTAGAAAAGCAAACCAACATTGAAACATTTCACTAACTCAGCCACTGAGTCAGTTCTGACTCATGAGGGTGCTGGAGAACAAAGTAGAACTGCACCATACTCCCACCCTGGCCCCAACATACACACACCATCACCACCACCACCACTGCGGTTTCCAAACATTCCATGAGGGAATATCCTTAGGACAAAATTAGCATTTACATCTCAGATATTAGGAAGTTGGTAGTGATGTCCAGTAAAGGTTGAATTGCTAATCAGAACATCAGCAGTTCAAGCTCACCAGTCACTCTCCAGGAGAAAGAGGAGGTTGTCAGCTTCCCTAAAGATTTACAATTTCTTTTACTTTTGTTTTGTTTTGTTTTTTGGCATCACTGCCCTCAGGTGGTGGGAGTAGGAGGCCCAGCCTTTGCTCCGTGGAGCTAGAATCGAACCTCCATCCCAGTGGGCCATAGTCCCTCGCACAACCACTATGCCACCGGGGCTAAGCCAAGATTTACAATTTCTGAAACACCATATATCATCACTCTGCATTGAGAGTGACTCCGTGACAATGCATTTAGTTTGGGGTTTAACTTTACTTAAAAATATTAGATAAGGAGCCAGGCAACCTGGAGTGAAAACTGTTCTATTTCTCAAGGGCAGGAATTGGAGCAGCTTTCGACTTAATAAATCAAACACAAAGAGCACCCCCTTCTAGTGGCTTGATCTCTTAAACAGGCACGATGAAGTCAAGACAATAATCAAGATGCAATACGTTCTCCAAAGGTTACTTCTGGAAAAGCTAAAGTTGATAGCAGTGATAGATCCTGTAGTCTAAAAATTCCCATCAGGAGTATTCTTCCCACACCACATCCAGAGTTCTTCTTGACCCCTCTAGCAGGGAAGAGCTAGAAAGTAGGGAAACAGTTGAATGCAGAATCAGATTTAAAAGACTCACACATCCCTCGCCTCAAGAGGCCCAATGGAAGCACACTTAGTCTTAGAAAGCCTATGGAATGAAGGGAAGACAATAAGGTAGCCCACTATCAAAAAGCAACAGACCTGGAAATCTAGGCTCCTGGTCTGTTCACTACAGCCAGTAATTCAAGGACTAAAGAACCATCAATGTAAAGAACATGATGATCACCACCACCACCACCACCACCACCTTGTATACATTAGTTGGCACATCTTCTGTTTCACCCACTGATAAAGTGAGCAGAAGAGCTAAGTGAAGCATCATTTCTCTTTGTTCATTTGCCTCATGTTTCATTGAAAGCTAGAGTATTCCAGGAAATTAAAACCTGTACATAACACATCGTTATTCTCTATTGTCATCGATAGCAAGGAGGCCTGGGGGAGTAGTGCATGATATGTTGGGCTGCTCACCACAAAGCCAGCAAGCTGCCTCTGTTGGGGGAAGATAAAGTTGTCTACCCTCACAAAGATTTACAAGCTTGGAGCCCCCATCCCACTCGGAGACCAAACAACAGAAACCGTGGGGGAAGGGAGGCAACCTTCAGTGTAAGATATGAAAATAGTAATACTTTATGGATTATCAAGGGGTCATGAGGAAGGGGCGAAGAGCAGCTGATACCAAGGGTTCAAATAGAAAGAAATGTTTAGAAAATAATGATGGCCAAAAAAAAGAGAAAAGAATGCTGACAACATATGTACAAATATGCTTGAGACAGTTGATGTACGGATTGTTCTAAAATTCCCCCAACAAAATTACCTTGAAACACAATTTACAGGGTCAGAAACACAGAGCCAGTTCTGCTGTGTTCTGTAGTGTTTGGTGGGAGTTAGAATATATGCTATGGCCATTAGTTGTGTGTCACAGATTTCACAGAGCATATAACTGACCATGGAGATCATTCATAAGAAGGTTGGAAGTCACCAACCACCTAAGCCCTCCATATAGCTCCCCTGGTTTGGGTCCATTACAGGGTCTGTAGGATGTGAGATACCAAAAACATGATTCTTCCAATACACACAGAAATACAAAAATAAACACACACAAGTCTTTTATTAAAAAAAGAGAAAACCTCTTCATCTGTACTCCAAAACAAATCAATCTTAGATAGCCAGAATTGCCAGACCTACCAGAGACGGCACCGCTGCACATCTTGAGTAAAACCTGTTCAAACACGCCACTCGTGGCGAAGGGGAACCTGCCTCTACCCTACACACAGAGGTTCAAGTCACCACCAAGCATAAGACGCAGAGCATGAAAACATCAAAGCTAATTATAGATGTCCACAGAGGCGTGCACCTCACAGCAAATTAAACCCAAGCCGGAATTCAAGTGTTTGAGAAATGGGTAGGGTCCCTGCTTCTGTTTCATCCCCTTGGCCATAAAACCATGCTCCGCGAGGAATGGGCAGAAGCGCGGAAGCACTTCCAAAGCAGGACGAAGCTCCTTTCATCAAAAGTATTGGGACTAATATAGGTCCCTGCTTCCCTCCTGGATCTCATATGCAGGGAGGATGGCAGTTAGTACCCCCATGCCGACTCTTAGCAACGCTGTAGGATACAATAGCACCGCCCCCGTGGGTTTCTGAGACTGTAACTCTCTAAGAGCAGCAGCTGGTGTCTTTCGAACTGCCCAACTAGCCATTGGCAACCCAAGGCGTAGCCACAACTCCACCAGGGCCCCTGGCCGAAATAGCGTAGGAGGAAAGAAAAGGCTGGATTGATTTCCCCCATCTGGCCCTTGTGGATGTACCTCTTCCCTCTCTCCATCACACGGAGAGGCAGTCATGGCTACCTCCGCTGCCTGCAAACCTCCTCTCGAAGTTTGCCAATTGCTTTAGGTGAGCTGATTGCCGCCCGCCCCTGCCTTCCCGCCCCTTCTCTGATTTAAAACAAGGCCCTCACAAAAGTACGGAACACTGAGATGAAGAAAAACAACGAGCCGCTTCTCGACGCATTCTGTGCCAAGTTCAAGGTAAGGGGGGGAGGGGGTGTCATCAACAGAGTTCACCTAGATGGGTGCGTACCTTTGCCTAACTTTCTCCAGCCATTTTCAATGCAACTTTCCTACCGACAAAGGAAAACAATACAGAAAAAAGCAGAGAGAGAGAGAGACAGAGACAGAGACAGAGAGACAGAGAGAGACAGAGAGAGAGAGAGAGAGAGAAGAAGGTGGAGGTGAGCCGGCGGACAGTACACTTAGAATTGTGACAGAGGAATCCTGAATCGCCATTATCTTCCGCAGCCGATCAGAACTCACTCACCGTGGGTGCCGTCCCCCTCCAAACGCTGGTCTCCTGTGTCCAGGCAGCTTCTTCGTTGACCCAAATTCAAAAGCTATAAAACCGATGAAGGGAAAGTGAGTGGTCCCCTGCATGACTGGTGCTCAGAAGTGCGCAGTATCACTTACGGGCATCGTAAATAATGAAGGGCCCATCATTAATTCATCAGAAAGAAAAGACCCTCACGTTCTCCTGCCATCTTCCACCCACCCGCTGTTACACAAGGAATGCCGGTCAACGCGCGACCTAGCAGCTCTTACTCCACACAACAAAGCTATGTTATGTAAAATGTTTGAAAGATATTTTTTTCCTCTTAGACATCATTTTATTGGGCGCTCGTACAACTCTTATCACAATCCATCCATCCATTGTGTCCAGCGTCTTTATACATTTGTTGCCATCATCACTCTCAAAACATTTGCTTTCTGCTTGAACCCTTGGTATCAGCTCCTCATTTTTCCCCTCCCTCCTCTCTCCCCCTCCCTTGTGAATCCTTGGTAATTTATAATCATTATTTTGTCATAGCTTACACTGTCTGATGTCTCCCTTCACCCCCTTTTCTGTTGTCTGTCCCCCCCCCCCCGGAGGGGGTTATAGGTAGATCCTTGTGATCAGTTCCCCATCTCTCCCCCACCTTCCCCTTACCTATTGAGAGTATGACTACCCTCAATATTGGTCCTGAGGGTTTATCTGCCCGGGATTCCCTTTGTTTCCAGTTCCTATCTGTACCAGTGTACATCCTCTGACCTAGCCAGGTTTGTAAGGTAGAATTGGGATCATGATATCGAGGTGGGAGGTGGGAAGCATTAAAGAACTAGAGGAAAATTGTATGTTTTATCCGTGCTATACTGCACCCTGATTGGCTTGTCTCCTCCCCACGACCCTTTGAAAAATACTTTATATGATTAAAAAAATCCTTCATGGTTAGAACACATTTAATGCCCCCTCCCTCTTTCCTTTTGGGGCACACATTACTCATTGCCTTATGGGAGTTAAACAGAAAATTCACCTTTAGCCCTTCAGATGGCGATGGCCCCATTTCCTGAGGGATTATCCCAAAGTAGCCACTTAGAACTAGAGGAGGAAAGACATAACTACTTTTAAAATAGATTCTCAGAATCGTATTTAACAAATATTTATTTTATTTCCTGTTCTCGTGTTCCGTAGATAGAAACATGACAAAGACAGAATCTCTGCCATTTGAGGGACAGGTGTAAGGAACCCTGGCTGCTAGTCTCAAAGTCAGCAGTGATACCCAGTGAGCCAGACCAAGGCAATGCAGCTAACTGTAACATGCATATAATGTAGCGATGCTTTGTGTTGACAAAGCAAATACCCGTGCAGACAGGTTTCCTCTGGGACGTAACTGTTATAGGCATGGCTTTGTGTTTCCTGCTTGGTTTTAAGGAGTTTGCTAGGTCAACAGGGAATGTAAGCACAATCCTGTGATTTCCAACACGGGGTGCCATGCCTCTCTTGAGATCAGCGGTTCTTGACCTGTGGGTCGTGACCCCTCTGGGGGTAGAATGACCTTTTCACAGGGATCCCCTGATTCATAACAGTAGCAAAATTAGTTATAAAGGAGCAACAAGAATAATTTTATGGTTGGGGGACACCACACATGAGGAACTGTTGTAAATGGTCAATCAAGGCATGAGGAAGGTTGAGAACCACTGCTCTTGATGGAAGCACAGATTCTTGGGTGTGAGCAAAGAAAGGACTGCGATCTGTATATGCTAAGAAATCAAGACACATGGGTCCAGGGTTGCCAAGGAACAAATAATGTTCTTCTGAGTAATTGCCATGCCTAAGTGAGATAAGAAACCCCCATGGTATTATCAGGCTTGGACTGTATTCAAACCCATCAGCAGCTCCTGGGGATGAGAATGAGGTGCTCTGCCCCTGCAAACCCCTTAGCACCTCAGAAACACGATGTGTGGTGGCTGTGCGTCAGACTGAACCCCCTGGTTGCTGGTGAGGCTTTGGGTTAAGGAAGATGTGGAAAAGACCGAAGAATGTTTCAACATCTCCTTCATCTCACTGCATCACTAAGTGTGTGAAATGATAGAGCACTGTTGGGTGAGTACTTTCTGAATCCCTCTTCCTCCCCCTGGCCTTATCTTAGAGTCCCTGGGAGGGGGTGATGGTTAAGCTCTCAATGACTAACCCAAAGGTTGATGGTTCAAAGCTAACCAGAGGCCCTGCAGAAGCATTCCTGCCAACCTGCTTCTGAAAACTAGCCTTAACATCCGTGGGCTACAGTGCTACTCTGCACACATAGAATTGCCTGGTTGTGTTTGTTTGTATGTTTTGATAGTGTAGTGTGGTGTGGTGTGGTGTGGTGTGATGTGTGTGTGTTTGTATGTGCATAATATGGGCAGCAAAATTTTTTTTAATCTTGCAGGAAATTATTTGGGGAGTAGTCCATTTATTCAAGATCATACATACACTGAGTAGCAGAATGAGCTATGGGCCCAAGTCTGACTAATTTCAAAACCTGCACACCTTCCACGAAGCCAGGCCGCATTTTAGAACTTTCCACAAGCCCTGGGCCGACTGAGATCTGTACCAGAAGCTGGTGAGCCCATGAACATTCCTATTCTTCTCATCCAGGCACCCGTTCATGTTTACTCAACACTTTCTGTCCAAAGAACCAGGCACAAATGGATAGATGTTTCTTGAATGGCTATTCATAGATGTTCTAAGTACCTTCCTTATTTCTCTCCCCAAAGTTAATAGTATGCAAACCCTGCTCAGCCCAGGTCTCCGCAGGATTTCTGAGACAGAACAGGGACTCTGGTCGTCAGGGCAGGAGGCAGTTGGGGAATCTCTTAATGTGGCCCAAACGCCTGTTAGTAAATTTCCTTTTTTGTAGGGTTGCTGGGTCAGATACAAGGCACTTATTGTTGTTGTTGTTAGGTGTCAACAAGTGGGTTCTGACTGGTAGAACCCTACATACAACAGAATGAACCCTGCAGGCGCTGCGCCTCCTCACCCTTGTTCTGCCGGAGTCTGTCCTTGCAACCGCTGCCGTGTCAGTCCATCTCATCAAGCGTCTGCCTTCTGCTCACTGCTCCTCCGACTGTACCAAACATCTCCTTAAGTTTAAATTTCAGCTGAGCAGTGACTCTTAAATAAAGCAAAACACACAACACTTGTGTTGTCACTTCATCCACGCAGCGCACACATCCACAGTGCAATCATGTCCAGAAGAGTTGTACGGTCATGACCACAATCAATGTCAGAACATTTTCTCCCACCCCCACTCTCCAGGGTTAAATCCCTTTTAAAATGAGTTGTGGAATCGTCATCAGTTCCAGAGAGTCCTCCCTCTCCCTTCCAACATACCTTGTTTGCTCCTACAACCTCCCTGTCTCACTCTCCCTATCCCCACCCCACCCCCACTGCACCCTCCCCGTCAACCCTTGCATTGGTTCTTATCCCTATGCCTCTACCTGTCTTGTGCTTTGCAAACTGGAAAACCCAACAAAAACAGAAAAAAATCGAGTGGTAAGGATAAAATGATAATTATACAGAGCTAAAGATACAAAGAGCGGGTAAGAAAGAAAAGATCACTGTCAAGATTTAAAAATCCAGAGAAGACATTTTGTCATTGCACTAGCAAGAAATACTTGCACCCAGAAGAATCTCTGGGGGCTCTGCCTGGGGCTTCATCGGACTAGGTACTGTGCAGATGGGTTAGGACTTTCACTGACATCCATAGCCCTCTATAAATTAGTTGTTCGCAATGTACACTCTGCTACTTTGCCCTTTGTCATATTTGAATTGTGTCATTGCCATCTTTGGGTCACACAAGCTGGTGTGCTTTTTCCAGGTGGACTTAGTTGACTCCTTGTTTAGATGGCTGCTTGTTTGAATGTAAGCCTTTAAGACCCCCGACACTATTTCTTTTTTTTTGGGGGGGGGTGGGCATCACTGCCTCTGGTGGTCATGGGAGCTACCCAGTGCTGCTTCTGAGAGCCAACACTGGATTTGAACCACCAAACCCTTGGGCCACAGTCCCGCACTCAACCACTTATGCCACCGGGGCTCAACCCGCCAACACTATTTCTCGATTGAGAACTGGGCACCATCTGCTTTCACCACACTTGGCTGAAGCACCCTCTCCTTCAGTGACCTTTTCATGAAGGTGAGTATCAAGCAGGGCCATGTGATCAGAACTAACTCTTCTTTGATGGGGCTGGAGTTCCTTGGGGGCCCAGAATCCATCTGCTTGTCCCTGGTATATCCCTGACTCAGGTTTTTTATTCAAAGTCCCATAAGACCAACTACACCCACAACAGCAACAAAGCAACTAGCAGGAAATAAGAGACAGACAAAACAAGTAAATTAAAGGCAGAGAAACAAAACAAACCAAAAACCAGGATCCAAAAAGAAAAGTAAATCACTGTCCATCATCTTCCTGGGGTATAAGCCAATTGCACTGATATTATCAATATTTCATTATCAATATTTCCAACCACACACCACTATGGACCCTGTAGGGAAGAGGAGTCCAAGTTCCTCCTTGTGCTGCAACCAACAAGTTGCTTCCCCACACAGTTTGGTCTCCCATTCCATTGAGCTTGGTTGATCAGAAGCATGGGAGTTGGTGCCCAGGGGAAACTTCCTGGGTCAGTTCCTCCAGTTCAAGCCCCTACCCAACAGATCAAGACCTGTCATGTCACTATGAGGTAGGCATCGAGTTACTAGATAGATGGTGATGATGAGTCCCCTTCCATTGGACACCCACCCAACCAAGGGTTCTCCCAAGATCCAATGAACACCACTTCCACAGGTCCGGGGTGGCCACTCTGCTTCCTCTGCTATCTGAGTATGCCAGATCTCACTCCAAGGGTGCAGACACCTTTAGGGCAGGGGTCAGTTCATTCTGCCAGGTCTGTATGTTAAGTCCTTCTGGTAGGATGCACACAGGTACAGATAGGAACTGGAAACATGGGGAATCCAGGACAAATGATCCCTTCAGGACCAGTGATCCTGGGAGGTTGGAGGGAAAGAGGGGTAGAAAGGAGAAACAGATGACAAGGACCTACACATAACCTCTTCCCTGGGTTATGGACAACATTGAAGTGGGTGAAGGGAGACATCAGACAGTGTAAGATATAAAAATAATAATGAGTTATTAATTATCAAGGATTCATGAGGGAGTGGGGAGGGAGGAGGGAAATGAGGAGCTGCTACCAAGGGCTAAAGTAGAAAGAAAATGTTTTGAGAACAATGAGGGCAACAAATGTACAGATATGCTTGACATATAATGGATAGATGAATGGAGCGTAATAAGAGTTATATGAGCCCCCAATAAAATGATTTTTTAAGTCCTTCCGGTGCAGCCCCTGGGTTATGCCATGCTGCTCTCAAAGTGAGCATCCAAGATCATCATGATGTTTAGTCCATGACATGTTTCATTGAGGATCAAGTAAGCATATTTGTAGTGTCTACCCAGGAACATAAGATCTGGTCAATTGCCCTGCTAGACTCCCTGCACGCATTCCATAGCTTCACTTTCTGTTCTGATGCTACTCCCCCACCCCCGCCTCCCAACTCCTGTCATACTCACCATCAGCACTACCCGCGTCTCTGAACTGTACCTGCTCCTCAACTCTGGTCTTGGCTCCCTATCTTAGTGGGTTCATACAATACTTGCCCTTTTGTGATTGATTTACTTCCCTCAGCATAATGGTTTCTAGGTCATTCCATGTCATACGGAGTTTCATGCTTTCAGCACTGATTTTCAGGGATGCACAGTGTTCCATTGTGCGTATAGACCACAGTTTCTTTGTCCATTCTTCCACGGTTGGGCATCTGGGCTGCTTCCAGTTTCATGCTATTGTGACCTGTGCTGCTATGAACCTGGGAGAGCAGACCTCCACTCGTCTTCTACCTTTTATTTCCTTGGGGGATATGCCTAATTAGTATTGTTGGCTCATGTGGGATTTCAATTCCCTGTTGCTTTAAGCATCACCATATCATTTCCCACAGTGACAACATGCATTTACAGGGGATATGAGTTCCAGTATCTCTCCATGCTCTCCAGTGCAGTGACTTTTTTGGTAAAAGGATGTATAGCCCCTTTTTGACAACTCGTCCACCGAAAGGAGTTCTACTCAATCTAACAACTCTACCACTTGGTGCTATTCCTGAATGCTTTCAACGATCATTGCTTTCAGCTGTCTGGTGTCTGCCCTCCCTTATGCACAGTGGGATGAAATACAGAATGTCTGAGGCATTTTGTGGTGGCCCAGGCCCTTGTGAGTCTCAGGGTTCTCATTGGCCTATTTGGAGAAGTCACTTGAAGGCCTTTTGTTCTCCTTGGTCTGGAAGCTCCCTTGAAACCTGTGCAGCGTCCCAGCAGCACATGAGGTCCCCCGCCAGGTGGGTGGAGGCTGCTTCTGTGATGTGTTGACCAGGATCCTACTGGAGGTTCTGGCAAGAAGGTCAAAATTCTACCATGGAACCATTGTGTGTTTACGCTCTTGTGGATCATCAAGCCAATCTCAACTCAGAGTGACCCTAAGGGATAGAGCAGAACTGTACCTTGAGGTTCCTAAGTGCTGGTCTTTTTCCCCTTTAAGATATGTTAATATTTTCATGATCGCAGACATAAAAAATTCAAAGGGGTATTTCACAAGGGGCTATTGGCAGAACTCAGCACCTCAGGGTGATGATGATACTTCTAGTACTCATATGCTACTCTATAAAAGAAATCTCACACAACTTAAAAGCGGAAGCATTTTCCTTTCTGTTGATGTTTGCCATCTCTGAAATAGAAGAATGGGCAATGTGTGTGCTTTGGGGTGGGGGTGCGGCCACATTTGAACTACCATAAAGGAAATGACTGTTGACATCAAGTGAGTGACCCTAGGGACAAGATACTAAACCTGATAGGCTAGAGAGCAATATAAACCAAAAATAATACAAAGGTGTTCATTTGTATTGGACAACTATAAATTCTAGGGACACCATTCTCCCATACCTCCCATTCTCACTGCCTCCACACAATACTATTTATCTGTATGGTTTTATGATCATTTTATTAGTTCTGAAGCTCAGAAACATTGTATTAGATTTGGTCCTTCCCCCTACCCATACCTTCTGTGGGATAATTTTAAAAATATATTTTTAATTGGGGCCCTTACATTTCTTATCACAATCCATCCATCCATCCATCCATCCATCCATCCATCCATCCACCCATCCATCCACCCATCCATCCATCCACCCATCCATCCATCCATCCATCCATCCATCCATCCATCCATCCATCCATCGTGTCAAGCATTTTTGTACATATACTGCCATCATTATTTTCAAAACATTTTATTTCTACTCGAGCTCTTAAAATCAGCTCCTTGTTTCCTCCTGCCTCCCTCCCTGGCCCACCCTGCCTTGTGCACCCTTGATAAGTTATAGATTATAATTTTCATTTGTTACATCATGCTCTGTTGCCCTTCACCTACTTTTCTGTTGTTCCCCCCACCCCACCCCCCTTCGAAGGGGGTTTACGTTGTTCCTTGGGATCAATTCCCTCTTTCTTCCCTCATCTTCCCTTTAGTCTCTTGGTATCTCTACTCTCCTGGTTGGTCCTGAGGGGTTTATCAATCCTGAATCCCCGTGCTGTGAGCTCTTATCTGTAGAAGAGTGCATGCTCTGGTCTAATCTGATTTGTAAGGTAGAACTGAGGTCATGATAGTGGGGGAAAGGAAGCATTAAAGAACTAGAGGAAAGTTGTGTGTTTCACCGGTGCTATTCCATACCCTGAAGGGATAATTTGATAAAAACTGCTTTATTATCACTTTATCCATGTGTCTACAATTCAGTGACTTAATGATATCAATAAGAGTTGCACAATTGCCATATATTCAATTCTAAAACCTTCCCTTCTTCCTTGTAGCCATTTTTATTCATGTAATTATTTTTTACTAATTGTGGCAAAAAATATACACAACAGAACATTCTTAAATTCCACAACTACTTGTAAAATTCAATATCATGCTACTCAGTCACTATTGATATCCTTTTTCAAATTATTTTACCACCATTGATACCCCCTAAGCAACAACCAAACCAATGCCTAAACTCAATGCCCCTAACAACTCTTTCCCCATCACCTAGAGTAGCAATTGGTCAAGTCCGCTTTCTTCCCTTGCCCCCATGATTTTCTTGATAAAGTATTCACATATTGCATATTTCCATGGTTAGATCACTATTAAAAATAAATTGCATAAAAAAATAAGTTGCGTAATCTCTATCACTTCTACTGCTCCCTCCTCCCTCCTGCATTCTTTGCTTGATCTCCCAAAGCCATCACCCTTCCTATAGCCCACCCTCCCTCCTACATCCCCTATAAACTGTTGCATCAGTTATTATCTCTATGAAGCGACTCCTTCTGTCTAAGCCCTCGTCTTAGAACGTTTCTCCTTTCCCTTTAACCATTGCACGACTAGGGCCCTTGTCTGCAGCTTTAGAGTGACCAGAGCTTCACTGGGTTGCAGTGAAGATAACCTGGGTTGGAGCGAAGAAACTCGGAATTGCAAGCCTCCCACATGTTGACCTCATGCAGTCATATGATTCATCCTGAGATGTGCCTGTTTACTTAGTTTCTAGGGCAGCCGACATGAAGCTTGCCTCCACGCATCTCAAGTTCTAGAGATGCCAGTTTATATTGCTTTTACTTTGAAAATCCTTAGAAATGGCAGAAACGTATGACCCAGGGCCACTGAGTTGAGTCCGACCCCACAGGGCACCATGGAACTGCTCCTTAGTTTCCAAGACTTAATCTTTATGGGAGCAGACGCCTCTTTGTCTCATGGAGAAGCTGGTGGCTTGAGGAATCATAAATTCAGCCAAATCAGATTTCACTCACCACCCCCTGCTCCCCAGAATTGTTGCTAATCCTTACACAGCACCGCGGTGGGCCGGGGGCAGGGGTTGGGGAGGTGCGTCTTGGTCCTTATGTTCTGTCCTCTGCACGTGTAAACCGTGCCCAGGTCCCTGCATCCCAGTCTCTCTGGCCCTTCGATCCAGACGTGGCCTGTTCTGCTCAAGCACGGCAGCATCTTTCACTTTTGTGCCTCCCTAGGGCCCCAAGGTCTGTTTGAAGGCTCATCCGAACCTTCATGGAGACCCCTAGATGGTGGGAAAGGTTTGCATGCACTGCTGACTTAAAACGAAGCTCTCCCACGCAGTGATTAAGAACTAAGCTGTTATCCGAAAGACTGGCAGGTCAAACCCCCTGATGGCTCTTCAGGAGGAAGATGCGGCAGTTGGCATCTGTCAAGATTACAGCCTTGCAAACCCTAGGAGGCAGCGAGACTCTGTCCTAAAGGGGCAGTTAGAGTCAGCTCCGAGGCACACAACACCTGTCCAGGTTCACAGTGCAGCCAGCTGGGTCTCTAGTGTTCTGATGGTGCACTCGTAAAAATAATTTTATTGAGAAGTAATTCATCTGTCATACACTTCCCCAGTTCAGTCGTATTAAAAAGAGTTGCATGCACATCACTACAATCAGTTGTAGAACATTGTCTTCCTTCTGGTATTCACTGTGAGCTCTCCGTGTCCCTCCACACTCTCTTCCTGTATTCTCCCATAAACCATGACACCAGTGTGTCTCCATAGAGCTGATTATGTGCTCTCTTGGGGAGAGAGCCATCAAATCCTAACAAACTCTTTCAGGTTTGCTCAGAGGAGAGGTACATAGCCTCTCCAGGGGCTTCAAGGGCATTTTTGTTCTCTTTATTTTCAACACTTCTCCCTGAATGTCTACCTTTCCAAGCCCTAGACAGACTTTCTAGAAACAAACAGAAGGACATCGTAACCCTCTTACTCACTGTCCAGCTCTCACTTTCCCTGCCTGTCTATTCCTCAGGAGCCTGGGAAACCCCCAGGAGCACTGATGGTCTGTTCACAGAGTTTGGAGACTGCAATAGAAAGTTATATTCTTTTCACTCTGACTGATTCTTCCTATCAGGCAGTGAGCTCAAAAGGGTCTGACTGCCTTAGAGGGTAAGAGAACCCTTATCTTTACCAAGAGAATAAAGACAAGTGTCTCTGAGCAAACACCTTGGAACATACTCTAGCCTTTTCAAAGGCGTCCTGATGAGCAGAAGGTTGAGTATTCAACTTCTTCTTCCAAGGTTGGTGGTTCAAACCTAACAGCCAACTTTGAGGGAGAAAGATGAGGCTACCTGCTCCCGTTAAGATTTACAGCCCCAGAAATCCCAGGGAGGAGTCCCACTAAATGAACCTTAAACACATCTGTTGCAGACTGAAGGAACAGATATACTCATTTGGACTTAAAGTTGTAACATCATAGGAAGAGAAGACGAGGGGGACTGTTATCCTAAATTTGTGGATTTGAAAGTCATTGAACTCCAGGTCAAACCTTCTGGATTTAGGATCACCCAATGATAGACAATTTACAACTACCATATATTTTCCATATATATATATATATATATATATATATATATATATATATATATATAAAACATGTCTTGGTTCTACTGGAGTGAATAAGTGTTAATTCAATCCTGTGTCCTGTGTTGAACCCTGATTCTTTTCTTTTTAAAATAGAAATAATTTTATTGGAGGCTTGTACAATGCTTATCATAATCCGTCCATCCATCCATCCATCCATCCATCCATCCATCCATCCATCCATCCATTGTGTCAAGCCCATTTGTACACCTGCTGCCATCATCATTCTCAAAACATTTGCTGTCTACTTGAGCCCTTGGCATCAGCTCCTCATTTTCCCCTCTCTCTCGATTCCCTACTCCCTCATGAACTCTTGACAATTTATAAATCATTATTTTTGTCGTATCTAACACTGCCCAACATCTTCCTTCACCCACTCCTCCACTGTCCATCTTCCAGAGAGGCTATATGTAAATCCTTGTAATTGACTCCCCTTTTTACCCCACCTTTCCTCCACCCTCCCAGTATTGTCACTCTCACTACTGGTCCTGAGGAGTTCACCTGTTCTAGAGGCTTTATCTTTTGGGGGGGGGCATCACTGCCCTCTGGTGGTCATGGGAACTACCCAGTCTTGCTCTTGAGAGCTGCTGCTGGATTTGAACCACCAAGCCAGTGAGCCACAGTCCCGCACTCAACCACAATGCCACCAGGGCTCAGCCTGATGCTTTATCTTTTGATAGCCGGGGACCATCAGTTTTTGCCAACATGTTTACTTATGCATCCACTTTATCTTCAGTGATCATATCGGGAGGGTGGCCACACAATGGTATGATTTTTTTGTTCTTTTATGCCTAATACCTGATTTCTTCCATACCTCATGATCACACAGGCTGGTGTGCCTCTTCCATACTGGACTTTGTTGCTTCTGAGCTAGTTGGCTGTGTTTTTACCTTCAAACCTTTAAGACCCCAGACACTTTATCACGTGATAGCTGGGCACCACCAGTTTTCTTCACCACATTTGCTTATGCATGCATTTGTCTTCAGCAATCGTACCAGGCAGGTGAACATCATGGAATGCCAGTTTAATAGAACAAAGTACTTTTGCATTGAGGAAGTACTTGAGTGGAAACCCAATGTCCATCTGCTACCTTAGTACTAAATCTATAAATATATGCCCATAGATTTATTTTCTCTTCATCATAAATACATATATTTACATAAGTACATGCCTGCATTTAGACTTCTATAAATGTCCTTTACCTCCTAGTTCTTTCCTCTCTTTCCTTTTGCGTCTGTCTTGTCCCACTATCATGCTCAGCCTTCATTTGGGTTTCAGTACATTACCCTTCTTCAAGTCTTATCAGGCCTCTTAAATTCCCCTAGCCACTAATTTTGGATCACTTGTTGTTCCCTTGACCCGAGTTTGTTTACATCACTGCCTTTCCCTCACCTCCCCCTCCCTCAGGCCCCCTATTGTCTTCTACTCCAGATGGTTTATCCAGGTAAGCTCCCTTCTTCATTAGCTCCTTTTGGAGGCGGGGGGTGTTCCGACCATGTTGCTTCTTCACCATGTGACCCCAAAATGTCCTCTGTCACTGTCTGTTTCAATAAGGAGACAATGTGACACATGCTGTTATCATTTGCCCAGTCTCCTTTCTGACCCATTAGCTCCCCACAGGGCCGTCATCCTCTGAGCATCATGGGCCAGTATGGGGACCAGTCCAGCTCTCATTCTCTTTTTCCCTCCTGGCCTATCTCCATGTGGGTGTGCCATGCTGGTCCCCAACCTGCTCTCCACCATGCCCACTTCCAGGGAGGGGTGTCAGTCTAGCTCTGGTTGGGGCCAGCCCTGTAACTCTCTCTTTTCATGCGTCCTTCCATGTGGCCACGCTGTCCTCTTGGTTTGGGGCTTCATGGTAGGGTTTGCATGCCCACTCCAGATTCTCAGGGAACTCATGCTGTACTTATCCTTTTGTGATTGGCTGACTTCGCTTAGCATAATTTCCTCCAGCTCTTCCCATGAATAGACATGTTTCATGTGCTCTTTGGTGCTTTTGAGTGAAGCATAGTACTCCATTGTGTGTATATGTGTCAGAGTGTCTACAGATTCACTCATCTACTGATAGAAATTTAGATTGTTTCCAACTCTTTGTGATTGTGAATTGCACCATCTTGACCGGAACCCCCTGATTATTTTCTTAAATAGGATTCAGTCACTTGAATTTTTAAATATGTGTAAGTGAATGTCCGATGTTTTTTAGTCTAAAAAGCTTTCCTATATATGAACACTTCTCTTGTCTTAATGATACTGTAAATTCTATAGTATACCATTGGTTTATATAATTATACTATTATTAGAATTGCCAAAGATCCCATGGAAATTATTTGTACCAGCTCGCAAAAAAGTTGAAAATGCTGCTACTAAAGTGGAATAGGTAATACACACATACACACCTGTTTATATATAAAAAATCTTTAATTATATGAATGGATTTTGCTCTTGCACTTAAGCAGAAGTCTTATCCTAAGACTGGCTTAATTTTTATGATGCAACCTTGTTTCATACTTACCCTCATGAAGGGGCTGCTGAAGATATAGATGCTTTGGCAAAGTGTGATGAATGTGTCTAGTTCTCAGAAGGAATAGTGTCTGGGATCTTACAAGCTATCATTCAAACAAGGAGTCATCTAAATTAAGTGTCAGTTAAGCCTACTAGAAGAAGTACTTCAGCCTATGTGAGCCAAGGTTTATAAATAATAAAACCTAAGGAAGAGGGAATTGTATTAGGCCTTACATTCTGAGCACCCAGTTTTCAGAAGACTATGAATTCTGTGAAAGCCCAAAGTCCATTTGCCGAGTCCCCAGATGGATTAATCCTCTGGTTAATTTCTTCTAGCTATTGATCAAAAAATCCTGATGCTTGTTGCAGGTATCAGGCATCAAGGAACTAAAAAATTTATTAATGTAAATGAGGGGAAGTATAGGTTGGGGACCCAAAGTCCATCTGTAGATAACAGACTTCTCCTTACAGAGGGACCACAGGGAGAAGATAAACTAGTTAGGGTGTAGTGTAGCAATGATGAAGCATACAACTTTCCTCTAGTTCTTCGATGCTTCTTCCTTCCTACTATCATGATCTCAATTCTACCTTACAGAGTCTGGCTGGACCAGAGTGTGCACTGGTGCAGATGGGAGTCTAGAGCAGATGATCCCCTGAGGAACTGATTGTAAGGATCTACATATGGCTTTCTCCCTGGAGTGTGGACCACGGGGAGGTGGGCGAAGCGAGACCTCAGAAAATGTAAGATATGACAAAGTGATAACAATTTGTAAATTATCAAAGGTTTATCAAAGAGGCGGAGGAAGGGGAAAAATGAGGAGCCAATTCCAAGGGCTCTTTGGGAAAACAAATGTCATGAGAATGATGAAGGCAGTGGATGTACAGATGTGCTGGACACATAAGGGGCTTATGTATGAATTGTGATCAGAGTGGTATGAGCCCCCAATAAAAGAGTTTTTAAAAAATCCTTGATGTCACTGAGCGAATTCCAACTCATAGTGATCCTGTGGCAGCTGGGTAGAAGTACTGCTGTGGGTTTCCAAGATTAATTTTTCATGGGTATAAAAAGTTCTCGGTCTCTCCCAAGGAGCAGCCAATGGTGTCAAACTGCTGACCTTCTAACTCAGAGTGCAGCACATGTAAACCATTACACCACTGGGGCCCTTCAGGCTATTAGCCAGGGATGTGCATGGACTTGCCTCAGATAGAATGCACTGATAAGTAGATTAATGCCGATATCAAAACCAAAGCCCAGACTCATTGCCAGCAAGTCTAGCTTGACTCATTGCAATGCTATAGGACAGGGTAGAACTACCCTTGTGAGGTTCCAAGACTGTGTAACTCTTTAATGGGAGTAAGCCTGGGTTTTCTCCCACAGAGCAACTAATGGTGTCTGCTGACCTTGGGGCTGGCAGCTCAAAGAGTAACCACTATACCACCAGAGGTCCTGAGGCAGATAAAGGTGGGATAAAATGTAGCACCTTGTCAGTTGCTTTTCCTTTGAACTCATTTGAGAAATTTCCTAGCTTTTTCACTATTTTCTGATTTCCCCTGAATTTTTCTGTGTTTTGTTTGTTGTTGCTATATATATATATATATATATATATATATATATATATATATATATATAATCTTTATAAGAAATCCAGGATAGATAAATCTATAGAGACAGTAACTAGATGACTATGTGATGGCAGGGAGGGGTAGGGACATAGGGAATTCATAATAATGACAAGAATTAAGAAAATGTTCTGAAATGGATCATGGTAATGATTGTACAGTTCCTTTGACTCTCGGTGAATTATATGTGAATGATATGTCAATAGGTGTCCAAGAAGAAGAGGACATCCGAAGGAGGAGTTCTCTATGGTCACAGTGAGTCAGCATCGACTCAATGGGCCAGTGGGTTGGGGACCACTCAGCACACAACATGGGGAAAAAATTGAAATCTGGAGTGCTTCAGCATGAACCTTTGCTTTCCCACAGTCCTTCACAGATTTGGCATCAGAAACAGAAGTTGTTTGCCACTGGGAAGTCAGTTCTGCCTCATGGGGAAGGACGGAATGCACGACACAAGGAAACACTGCCTAGTCCCCCACTCTGCTCATGATCTTCCCTATTACGTGGGGGCCCATTGGGTCCATCGATCTCATTGAAGATCTTCATCTCTTTTTTAGCTAACCCTCTACCAAACACGATATCCTGAACTGGTTAAAGGGGGACATTAAAAACAAAACATACCTCCCCCCATAAAATCATTGAAAAATAAAAGGAGGGGGAAAGACAGGCTTATACTAAGGGCTCAAGTAGAAAATATTTGGAAATGAAGATGGCAACGTGTGTACAAATGTGCTTGATATGAATGATGTATGGAATGTTATAAGCACTGTAAGAGCCCCCAATAAAATCATTAAGAAAAACACATAATCCCTCAAACAGACTCTCAAGCTCCACCTAGCTCTACTAAGTCAGTCAACCCACTGTAGGAGGGAAGCTATTGTGGGTAGCTGGTGTAAAGTCCCCTCTGACTCAATAGAATCCTTCTCCCACGGAAGGAAGCACTGCCCATGTGTCTTGTGGTCAGTTGAAGAACTGACCTGTGTGATCCACAGTGTTTTCACAAGCTGATCCCCAAATTCTTCTTCCTAGTTTGTCTTAGTCTGCAAGCTCCACTGGAAACTGTTCAGCACCATAGTCACAAGGAAGCCCCGACTGATGAATGAGAGGGGGCTGCCCATGAGTGGCACAGACCTCCCTTGGAGATGAAGAACATGCTATCACTGAATCATGAGAGCACGACTGGGTATTTTAATAGACTCCTCATACTGTCTTTCTGTACTCTGCTCAACCCATCCCTTTTCTTGCTTTTTTGGACTGCCCATAGAAGACCTTTTCTTTCCCATAGTGTCTATTTTCCCTTCTCCCAGATTGGGCAATGTCCACTTTAAGACCAACTGAAGAGAACCAAACTCTAATATGGAATCCTGTATCCATCCTTCAAAGGGAGATGATGTGGAAGCCGGGAAGATGTTCCTCTGTCTATCTATTATCAATCTCTTATCCCACTTTCCTTTTCCACTGGCTCGTCTGTGCTCCATGAATAAAACCTGGGTCTAACTCACTAAAATAAATCGCCCCAAAGAATATCTTTCTCCTTTGTCAAATACAAAAATATTTCTCCGAGTCCTGAACATTGCTTGCTACTTAAAAGAATCAACAACTCGTCAGCATGTAGAAATACCCCAGCTTGTCAAAGCTTGGAAGGAGAGACCTAAACAATGAATATATATTCACATATGCCTTCCTAATATTGCATATATGTGTATATACATATATACACAGAGGTACAGGTGCATATAGTATATGCACTTGTACCGTCTCAGGTGGATAAATTGCAAAGCAAGATAAACATTTGCCTGCACTGATTTGCACATCTTCTTCTCTAAGGCTTACCTTCTTTAAAGTAAATATGGCTACACATCACCGGAGCTACTGTCTGCCAATTTTGTTCTTAACATGACCCAATGGAAATGCAACAGTGTGGATCCCAACCAGATATTGCCTCATCAGTGTGCTGGGTGATGAGCTGCTCCATTTGGAAGGGATTACAAATAGGTAGAGCTGCAGCAATGGGCTCAAGTGGCCCACCCTTATGAAGATGATGTCATGAGGTTATCCAGAGCCGGAGCTGGAAATATTTTCAGGGCTTGAAATATGGACTCAAAAGATGGACTGAAGAGTAACAACAGTCACAGAAACAGTAGCAGCAGCAACATTTTCTTCCCAACCAGGGCAGAGTGCTGAGCTAAACTGAAGCTCTTAAAGGATGAAGTCTTAGACCAGCACAGTAGACTCACCAATTGAAAGCTGTCTTCCAGGAACGATGGGATGGGTTCCCCCACTGGGATGGCTGTTGATGTTGACAGGTGCTTGCTATGTTCATTGACCTGCCTCAGGAACAAGTCATGTGTTGTTATTATGACATCAGAGTAAGACTCCACATTAAATAACAAAGCAAAGACCATGATGAGAGAAGGAGGGAGGGAAGCAGAACAGAAATGTGAACTAGACCCTCAGGAGCCCCAGTAATTGCTTCCTTGATTTCAAGAACATTACTTTACCCTGAATATCTCATCTAGGCTTAAGTGATGCAGAAATATAACATTTACTCCTCAAAGGTGATTAAGCAGCAGTAGCTCTTGAAAGCTAATTGACTGGGAAATATTACAGATATGAACTGTCTATGGAGCACCCTGCTTGATGCTGTAAATAAAGGAAATTCGCTTTTTTTCATGCCCAGAATGCTCTCACCTACCTCCCCACAGCATCCACCAAAAGTTGATATAGAGCTAGATTAAGGGTTCAAAGAAGTCACAGGCTTCATAGGTTGGAAGCAACTATAAAACTCTCGTAGGAGAGTACTACAACTCTTGGGCGAGTGATTTCTTGAACTTGTCCTCTAAGTGCCCACTCTATTTAATCTTTCTTATACCCAGAAGTGGAGATCAGCATTTCCTAGAGGGTCAGAGAGGGATCAGGGCAGGGGACAGCTGTTTTTCTGAGTGGGAGTGAGCAGAGAAGAGCCATGCAGAGTTGAGTCCTGTAGAGCTTCTTATAACTTCAGTCTGGACAGACCTGACTCTTTAGGAAACTTGATCCCTTCACTGGAAAACTGTTTTCCACAGTGTTGCATTGCTTTAGATACTTTGGAAAATGACTCCCATCTTTGGAAAGTTGTGTGCCATTGGGAATTCTTATTTCTATATTGCTATCAGTTCATTCTTTTAAAAATATATATTGTGATTGAGTGAAGCTTTAGGGAACAAGTTGGTGTCCCATTCAACCATTTAATCACATTTAGATTTGTGTCATTGATTGATGTCTTCACAATGGGACAATGTCTCTACTTCCTTCCTGAGTTCTCCATTGTCTGTCTCCATCTGTTTTTCTTCCCTATCCTTATCGACCCTCTGGGGCTTTATCCTTCGGATCTCAAACAGTTGATTGTTCTCAGTGGCTTTTGCATACCTTACAGACCTGCCTATTGTTTGGATGAAAATTGAGGCAGGGAATGATTTCAGTTCTAGACCTGAACCTTGGGTGTGTGTGGGGTGGGAGTGGGGCGTGGGAGATGGGTTACAGAAGTTCCACCAGGCTCTATCCAATTAGTGAGATTGGTATTATTAGTACTTTGAGTTTTCTTCCATGATTTCCCCCTCTCCTATCCAGGATCTTCTAATGCAGTGGTTCTCAACCTTCTTAATGTGACATTCTTTAATACAATTCCTTACGTTGTGGTGACCCCAACCTCAGCCATAAAATTATTTTCCTTGCAACTTCATAATTGCAATTTTGCTGCTGTTATGAATCAGGTGACCCCTGTGAAAGGGTTGCTTGACCCCCAAAGGGGTCATAACGCCCAGGTTGAGAACCACTGTGTTTGAGATACTTTTCAGAGCAATTGGTAGTGATATCCAGTTCTTCTGGTCTCAGGGTAGTGGAAGCTGAGGTTCGAGGGGGCCATTAGTCCTTGGAGCCAATTGTTTCCTTGTATTTTCTATTTCTTTTTTTTTTTTTTGGCATCATTGCTCTCCGGTGGTGGGAGTAGGAGACCCAGCCCCACTGCTGGAATTGAACCTCTGTCCCAGTGGGCCGCAGTACCACACACAACCACTACGCCACAGGGGCTCAGCCCGTATTTTCTATTTCTTCACTCTTCTTTGTATTGGATGGGAAGAGACCAAGAGAGGCACCTGACCATTCATTGATTCATTCATTTATTACCTGTTTAAAAGACTCATTTCACCACCTTTGGTAATGGTGTTATTGGCTGAGCCCTGGTGGTGTAGTGGTTGTATGCCAGACTGCGGCTCACTGTAATGGAGGTTCGATTCCAGCTCCACGGAGCAAAGACTGGGCCTCCTACTCCCACCACCTAAGGGCAGTGATGCCAAAAAAAAAAAAAAAAAGATAATGGAGTTACTACTGTCTTTTACTGTAGAGAACTGAGGTATTTCAGCTACAGTTTCAGAATTTGAGCAACTTTCTTGAAGTCACTCTTTTGTGACTTTGTGATAGAATTTATGGGGACTGGGTTGGGTTTAGTTTTGTCTTGTCTTTCCTTTTACCTGATTTATGGCATTTTATTTCCTTTCCTTTTACTTTGTATTATTGAGTAATTTTTTAAAATTTTATTTGTCCTTGTTAATGGGCATCTCTTCTTTCTCTCCTGTTAATGACCACAAAGGATTGACAACTGCAGGATGGCAGAGGCCTGGGAGGACACGTGGGGACACTAACAGGTGCTGATATTGTGGAGTGTGCCAGGCTCAATACTACACATATTCTACAAGTATATATATCACTTAATTTTCACAACCTCATGGTAGGCCTGTAGTATGGTTTCCTCTTTCCAGGTGTGGAAATGGAGGCCCCAAGTTCACCCAGATGTCAAGTACTGCAGTCATATTTTTGACCTAGTGTATTCCATGAGATTACATTACCTCTGATGCTTTACGTAGAATAAACTGGATGTGTCAGTACCCACCTAACTCTAGTTAGGTCTGCTCGGATTTCTTCAGGTGTCAAGGAAGATCCTTTGTATTGGCCCTGGAGCCTGAGATGAATTGACCAGTATACACTGACCAACTCTAACCAAACCCATTGCCATTGAGTGGCTTCTGACTCATAATCATCCAATGGAGAGATTCTGAGGCGATAAATCTTTTTTAATCGTTTTATTGGGGGTTCATACAACTCTTATTACAATCCATCCATCCATCCATCCATCCATTGTACATCAAGCACATTTGTACATTTGTTGCCCTCATCATTCTCAAAATGTTTGCTTTCTACTTAAGCCCTTGGTATCAGCTCCTGATTTTTTCCCATTCCTCATGAACACTTGATAATTTATAAATTATTTTTATTTTGTCGTATCATATACGGTCCAATGTCTCTTTTCACTTACTTCCTTGTTGTCTGTACCCCAAAGAGGAGGTTATACGTAGAACTTTATAATCAGTTCCCCCTTTCTACCCCACCTTCCCTCCATCCTCTGGGTATCACCACTCTCACCACTGATCCCAAAGGGATCAGCTGTTCTGAATTCTCTATGTTTCTGGTTCCTATCTTTACTGATGTGCATCCTCTGGTCTAGCTGGATTTGCAAGGTAGAATTGGGATTATGATAGTGTGTGTATGTTGGGGGTGAGGGGGGGGAAGAGGAAGCATTGAAGAACTAGAGGAAAGTTGTGTTTCATTATTGATACATTGCATTCTGACTGGCTCGTCTCCTCCCTGGGACCCTTTTGTAAGGGGATGTCCTATTCCCTACACATGAGCTTTGGGTCCCCAATCTGTACTTTCCCTCATTTGCAATTGATATAATTTTTAGTTCTTTGAGGCCTGATCTTTTCAACACCTTCAACATTAAAAATAGTTGTTTTTAATGCAACTTTGATACCTGATCCCTTCAACACCTCATGATCACACCAGCTGGTGTGCATCTTCCATGCTTTTTGCCTCTGAGCTAGATGGCTGCTGGCTTACCTTCAAACCTTGAAGAACCCAGATGCTATATCTTTGGATAGCCGGGCATCATCAGCTTTCTTCACCACATTTGCTTATGCACACCTTTGTCTTCAGCAATCATATCAAGAAGGTGGGCACACAGTGATATGTTTTTTGTTCTTTGATGCCTGATAATTGATCCCTTGGTCCCCTCATGGTCACACAGGCTGGTGTGTTTCTTCTTTGTGGACTCTGTTACTTCTGAGTTTTATGGCCACTTGTTTACCTTCAAGAGGCTATACATCTTTATGGAAACAGACAACCTCATCTTTCTTTTGAGGATTCACTGAAAACAAAGAGTCACATTGGGGGAGCTAGCAATTCACCTTTGGATAGTTCATTCTCTTCCATTCTGCACAGTAACTCCAAGACTCAACCCAACTCCACCCAACTCCACCCAACTCCAAGACTCCTGAGGATTATTCTCCAGAGAAATCGGACCAGCAAATTTTCCAACTTGACACAGAGAGTAAGAATACAGGAAGAACACCTGTGACTCCATTGTGAACTGAGACCCAGCCCTGGCCCCTGCTCTGAAAGTGGAATGTTCAACTGCCTATTCTTCTCCACCCTTCCCCCACCAGGAGCATTTTCTCTGGGGGTGTGGGGGGGGGAAGAACAGACGAATTTGGGAGCATTACCAATAGCAAGTTTAGCCTATTTGGATGTACTCTGTGTATGGGTTTAGGTTTGTGATTCTCTCAGTCAATACATTCTGTTTACTCTTCTATCTTCTGCAGGGTTCCCCCATTTTACTTACCTTCTAATGTATTTTAAGAAAATCGTTGTCGTTTTAGTTCTTTCTCCCTCTCTACTCATGCAGAAGCCAGCCCATTATATTTTCACTACGTTAGCAGTGACTTCTGAAAGCCCTGGTGGCATAATGGCTATCAGTGGGTTTGCTGACTTTAAGGTCAGGTCAGCAGTTCCACACCACCAGCTAGTTGCTCTACAGCACACAGGTGAGAATTCCTACCCCTGTGAAGAATCCCTCTCAGAAACCCACAGGGGCAGTCCTACCCTGTCCTGTGGGGTCCGTATGCGTCTGAAGGGACCCAAAGACAGTGAGTTTGGGTTTGAGTGGTTGCTGTTACATTTGAACAGGAATAGGCTCCTTCCCTTGCTCTTCAGAAGTTCACTTTGCTTTCCTGAGCGACAGACTTTAATCCCTGGTTTCTCTAACTGAAAGGAAGTCAAAGAGGGCTTTCGCGTTCAGGAAAAGAAGTAAAACAGAAACTAGCATCTTCCCTGGAGGAAGCTGTTGCCGCAGAGGCAGCCCAGCGCGCGCGCGCACCCTCCTAGTGCGGTTCTCCAGGCTCCAGCTGCAGGCTCAGCCTCTAGGCAGTAAACACCATAGCTTTGACCTGTCCACACTGCAAGTGAGCGTGAACGCTGAGGCTTTTTTTGTGGGGTGTATTGTTTGGTGTGATTTGATAGGTTATTTTGTGGGTCCTGGCGGCGTTGTGGTTACTCGTTGGGCTGCAATTCCGACACATGGTTCGAAAGCACCAGCACCCAGTAGAAAGACTGATAAACAGTTCCTGCCTAGGAAACCCACAGAGGGTCACTCTGGGTCACCACTGACTCCTGGCAGCGAGTGACAAGCACCTTCGCCTACTCTCACTCCCATTGTGTTCTTCATTCTACCACATGTCTGCACCCCTCCACTCATTGCACGTTGCTGATGCTTGCTTAGCTTTACCTCTCCGTTCATCAGTTTTATTTGTACACCGCCTTTGCTCTCGCACCTTCTTTCTCTTCGACTTTCCCTTTGACAGCAGTTCTTGCTTAAACACTTGTTTTACAGTGTGCATGTATGTGCGCGCGCGCATGTGTGCTGGGCATGGGGGTGGCCTCATCCCCGGGTGGTAAATTGACTCTTAGTCTAACATGTGCCTGTCTTTCCCACATCCCTGAGTGAGTGACTAACTGGAAACGGAATCTGCTTGCCTGAGAGCGGCTATGCACCTTCCGGATTTTGAAGGGATGCTGTTGTCGATGGAATTGCCTAACACAGGTAGCTTAGGCCTATTTGTTCTGCGTGTTCAAGGGTATTTGAATCCATTTCTCTGTAGTTCTATAGTTTTTGCTACACCATGCAACGACTGATGGTTTTTTATGTACCTGACCACTTGCCGTGCTTCCTGGATTGAGAACTCATATTGCCATTCGTTCTGGAAATGCTTTAGCAGGAATGCCTTTCCTGTTTTCTGACCTGTCTTTGTGAACATCCCTCCTCTGCTGTGCAGGTGTATAAATGATGTTTTCACTTTCTCTTTCCTATCTCTTTTTTTGTTGGGGGGTGGGGCGGGCATCACTGCCTCTGGTGGTCATTGGAGCTACCCAGTGCTGCTCCTGAGAACCGCCGCTGGATTTGAACCGCCAAGTCCGCGGGCTGCAGTCCTGTACTCAACCACTGGGACTCAGCCCCTTTCCTATCTCTTAACTGCACATCGTCCACATCTTTCTCTCTGCGCATTGCTGTGCACAAATTCTTTCAATCTCTTCACATCTGTGCCTCTTCCTTGGTATCGCATCTGTGCTGAAGGCAGCTCTTGCGTTTTTAACTTGAAAGAATTTTAGCTTTCATTTTTTTCAGGTTCCCATTTCTTTCCCCAAGGACATTTCTCTGCTATTTCTTGGCCAACAGATTTGCCATCTTAGTTCCTGGCAATCCAATCCCGGGATTATTTATTGTATCTACCAATACCAATCTCTCTGCTGGTGTTTGTGGGAGACTGAGAATCGGGAATGTTAGGTCGCCAGAATAGGGATGAAGGGGGGCTAGCTCCCCAAATGCCTGCATAGGGCTACAATAAAGGGGTCCAGAGAAATCAGGCACTCACTGGACACCTATGGAAAGATCCAAATTGAGCATGCCCCGTAGGTCTAGTAGGGAAGTCCACCAAGGTGCACAGACTAGGCCCAGCCACGTGATACCAATCAGGTGCATTAAAAAAATTTTTTTTAATAATATTTATTGTGAATTTGGGGAAGGTTTATTTATCTATGTACTTATGTATTGGGGGCTCATACCACTCTTGTCACAATCCATACATCCATCCATTGTGCCAAGCACATTTCTACACTGGTTGCCATTATCATTTTCAAAACATTTTCTTTCTACTTGAGCCCTTGGAATCAGCTCCTCTTCCCCCCCCCCCCAAATTTGATAATTTCTAATTTTTTTTATGTCTTTCACTGACTGATGTCACCCTTCACCCACTTTCCTACCCCTTGGGAAGGGTTATATGTAGATCATTGTGATCAGTTCTCCCTTCCTCCCCCCATCTCCCCTCTACCTTCCTGGTATCACTACTCTCATGATTGGTTCTGAGGGGTTTGTCTACCCTGGATTCCCTGTGTTCCCAGCTCGTATCTGTACCAGTGTACATGTTCTACTCTAGCCGAATTTGTAAGTAGAATTGAGATCACAAGAGTAGGAGGAAGGAAACATTAAAGACTAGAGGAAAGTTGTATGTTTCATTGGTGCTATACTGCACCCTGACTGCATCCTTCTGTAAGAGGATACTCAATTGTCTACAGAT
>PVJH01018450.1:0-45155 GCA_004026705.1 Nesogale talazaci | reverse complement strand
TGTTGATTTCTAGCCAGCAGGAGTTGGGCTCGATTCAAGTTCGACCGATCACCAGATCACTGGATTTCGTGATTGGAAGGGATTCTGGAGGCCAAATGATCCAACCCTCTCATTTTATCGAAAGTATCTTATTATTGCATGGGAAAATAAAAACCATGGCTATCATCCATTCTCCCTTCTGCCCTGTGATGACTCCCATGAGAGGCCTCCTGTGTGGCCACTCGGGAGCTGGAGCTGGTCCCACAGGCTTTCCACACCGCGTCCTTTGTGGTTATCTCTGTCCCTGCAGTCCCCTCGTGGAGTCGTGGAACATAAGTCTTTGCCTCCCGTTGTGACCCAGCCCCAAGAGAAGTGTCCTCAGCGCTCCCACCTGATGATCCCAGTGTGCACATAGCTGATCAGATTACACTGTCGGCAATCATCTTGATGAAATTTTCACCTGAGACAGAACGTATGCAGGGGGGATGTCATCATCACCAACAGCTTCATACGGGGCCAGGAGATGTACGTGGTTGCCAGGCAGTGGCTAGACAACTGCAGAGTCACAGAAAAAGGAGGCGCTGTTTGGCTCAAAAGAACTCCCAAGTTGTCATTCTCCTTAAGACACTTTCCAAACCTGGCCCGAGACTTGCTCATCTCCCGCGCTGGACGAGGCTTGGAGGGCTTGGTCTCTGTAGCTATGCCACTGTGCTGGCTCCGAGTGGAAAGGCTCGTGGCTTTCGAAGCACCCCGGGCAGTTCTGCGTTCAAGTGCTAGTAGAATGCCTGCTCCGTGAGCAAAAGGCATCTGGCGTGGCAATAACGCTTCAACTGCTGGGAAGGCCAACCACATTCGGTTTTGAACAGAAGTACACTGGGTCGGTTTGGGATTTTAAAGGCTTAAAAGTCCCACTTATGCATAGGTTTTTCCTTCTGGTTCTGACGCAGGCACAGGAACTAGCAGCACAGAAGGTGTGTATTCTAGCCACCATCCACACGGCTGGTGGCGACATGCCAATGGGATCATCGAAATGCTAATAATTAGGAAGTGCGAGGAGGAACACCGCTCACATCACCAAACAAGGTTGCTCTGAATTACAGTGATGCGATTTCTGAAGAGGTCATTTACAAGGAAGTCTCCACATTACGTCTCTGGAAAACCAGACATCCAGTCCTATGGTTACCTGTCACTAAGTATGGGATGACAGATACGTGGGAAATGGTCCAGTAACATACACAAGCAAAGGAAGTCAGGGCCCCCGGACTCCTGTGAAGTGGCCACTTTCCCCCGATCCCTGCCATCATGGTCTTAGACCATGATTGTGGATGGGGAACAGTGTTAGTGACAGAAGGGCAGAAAGTTAGTTTCAGAACAGGTTGTAAGGCGAGTTGAGGTTCACGTATAAAAGTGGGCTTTTACGAAGTCCCTGAGACATATTAATTACGCTGATGTAATGAGACCCCGAGATCCTGATGCTGCTGAGAAACTGGTTCCAGAGCAATCAAGGCATAGCCGAGGCCAAGTGTGTCCAGGCCGGGTCGGTGCTAACTCCATGTGAGTGGGTCTCTTACGGACCTGGAAGAGAACTGGCAACAGGAGCATGAAGCTGAATACCAGAGTGGAGTGTCTTGTGTCTAGTTTTAGAGGACGTGATTTTCACATCTGCCTACTCAGGATCATTCTCTATGTTAGGCTTTAGAAAGAAATTTCTATCTCTTCCTAATTTGCAAAGAGTTTTAAACTTGAAAGGGTATTGATGATGCCTATGAATACTTCTGCTACTTCTATTACAATGTCTAAATGCCTTCTTATTCTTTGAAAGTGAATTGACTTGTAATGCTTCACATGCATATACATTAAAGCTATCCTTGCACAATTCGACATGGCCCAACTGTACTGTTCTTTAAACTAATCGTTGGCTTCTACTTGCTAATAGTTCTGCATTCAAACTCACATGTGTACCCTGTGTGTGATGCTCCAGCATACCTTTGTCTAGTTTTGGTATTAGGAATGTTGCCTGCAGAGTTGCCTGTGGAGTCTCCTCTTTTTCTACTCTCTGGAGGAGTGGCAGAAAATTCAGATAATCTGTTCTTCGAGAGGGAACTGGAACTTGCCTATGCTGTCCTTGTGATAGTCTGTGGAATTGATTCTAACCCACGGCAACTCTGCATGACAGAACTGAACCTCCTCAGGGGTTTCCTAAGCTATACTCTTCATGGGAGCTGACTGTCAAGCCCTTCCTCTGGGAGACCTATTGGTGGCTTGAACCACTGACCTTTCAGTTAACTATCGTTGTTACCGGAGCTGCTTAACTTGCCTGTAAAACATGTAAAAACTTACATATCTGTACTTTCTCCTCAATAGTCTCTCTCTCTCTCTCTCTTTTTTTGGGGGGCATCACTGCTCTCCGGCGGCGGGAGTAGGAGGCCCAGCCCCACTGCTGGAATTGAACCTCCGTCCCAGTGGGCCACAGTCCTGTGCACAACCACTACGCCACCAGGGCTCAGCCCCTCTCTCTCTCTTTTTTTTAAGTCTTTCAGAGAACTCGCTTCTGCTGGACTGAGCTTCTCTTTACCCAGGGGAGTTCAGGCAGCAGTCAAAACAAATAAGTGACAATAAGCAATTTACAGATCAACCACCGATATTAAGTGAAAAAAAAAAACCTGCCACAGTTTTTTATAATTAATTAGTAAGCCATAGGGATCGGGAATTTCACATCATGACAAACTAGAAACATGCAAACCCAAAGATGCAAGGTTCTGCTGTTATGCCGACAGGAATATAAAAAGCTTTTCCATGATATTAAAGTGGGCCCAAGCCAACTGAGAGCTTTATGCTATTGGCGAATGTTGAGTTTCCAAACCCCAAGAGGAAGACCGTGATCTGTCAGTGTTGCGGTTAACGAACCTAAAAGGCGGTCCCAAGTGGTATCGTCATTACAGGCTGGGCTGCTAACTTGCAAGTTTGAAATCACACTTCAAAACCACCAACTGCTGCTCTTCAAGGCTATCGACCCCACAGAGTGACAGTCTCGGAAACCCACAGGGGCAGTTCTACAGAACAGTGAGTTTGGTTTGCAGTTTAACGTGCCCAGGTCTTGTCTGAGCCTCCCTGGCACCTCTGCTAATGCAGTCTCTTGGGTCTGCTGAGCCTCCGGGCCGGGGAGTTCCACTACACACTTTCCAAAACCAAGCAACCTGCCATTTCCCCCAGTTCCTCCATGTGCCCCCTCTGGGGCTCACCAGGAAGTGAATTTGCAGGGGAACCTTGCTCGGTGTGTTTGCCTGTCTCTGTTAACAAATAAAGTCCTTTGATGACAAGATACTACCTAGTAAGCTTTACATTCATGTAGGCCTCCAATCCAACAAACATTTCCCGAGTCCCTATTAGTGCAAGCATTTCTTTCTGAGAGGTGATTGTACAATCTATTTAGCTAAACTTCCTTTAAAGTTACTGTAATTAATTTCCTGCGTAAGAGGCATTCACTACATTTCTGAGGCCCTGCTAGGACTAGAGGCTCTAATCAGCTAAATGGCACAAACTCCTTCTAATGAACCTTATGCCACAGCATCACAGGACAACTTTGACCCAACAGGAAGTTTATGTCACGGGGACGATAATGCCTATTAATTTAAGGATGTCTAGTTTATTTCAGATTTTCTGCCCAAAGAATCTAAAGCATGTGAAATACTGGCATCTGTAATATACTAGTTATATAAACATCTCTACTTGTATGAACATATATTCCTGTACCTCAGTATAACGTCTAACCTAGAGAAAACACCTCATACACATACAAGTTCTTAAAATGTTTCATAATATTTAGGCTGCATTACTTTTTTACTTTAGCATGCCTCCCAGTCCCTGAGTCGAGGCCAACTCACAGGGACCCTTGAGGTGAGGGCGACACTGTCCCTGTAGGTTTCTGAGACTAACTCTTTAAGAACGGAGAAAGCCCCATTTTGCTCCCACAGAGATGCTGGTGTTTTAGAACTGCTGACCTTGTGAATGGCAGCCCAACACATAACCACTAGCAGATTAACAGAAATTGTCCCTTAAAAAACAACAACAACAAAACAAATAAAAAGCGTATTAAAAACCATCAGTGATTTCATTCTATTGTCATAGCTGTCTGCACGGTGGAAGATAAGGGAGAATACCAGTATGTGAAGCTCATTCTTTCTGGAAAGTACAAAGAAGGTGTGAATACTCAGGAGAAGGGGAATTCATACTTCAGACCTGACAAGCTTACTGAATCTTAGAGTGCTATTCATCAGAAAGCCACACAAAATTCATCATGTATGTTAATGCAGATCCACTGTTTCAGCTAGAACTTTCCAGGACAGCCACTTCCTACATTGCTTTGAGGGTTACAGACTGCATAAAGCAATGCATGCACAAACATTGGCCCGTGAGCAACATCCAGGTTTGGAAATGTGCAGACACTCATGACTGGCCAGCTAAGTGCCCAAGGTCATGTGGTTTGATGTGCCAAGCCTAACGTTGGGGCAAATAAAAATGTCAGGGGCAAATGATTAAGAAAACTACTCAGCCAGTGGCCACCAAAGCTGCAGGGTAGAGTGGGGTGAGGGTGGGGGGCTTCTCGCTGAACCTTGCAATGCCATTCTTTCATCAATATTCTGAACTTTGAAAAGACCTGGAGCAAAGGGGCACATGGGCTAAGGCTGGGGACAGGGGCTTTGCGAACTTTGGCTTGCGAGTCCGATGTACATGGGGCTCTGAAGTAAAAGTGCAGATGAAAATACAATGATCCTCATTTCACTTAGAGTTTCTTATTCAGATCATAGAGGGTTTTAAGAATACTTGTCTGTAAAAATGTCGTTATGGCTCTTGAATGATTTTTAAGTTGTCGTGAGGGACGGGATTGGAGCTTGGGTCTCAAAAGTTTGCCAACTGGGGCCCTGTTCTAGAACCAGGCCGGGGAGGCTTTGGCTTGAGCCCCACAGCGGTAATGGGCTCCCTTGCCCCTGGCCTGCCTGGGCAGCTAAGAGGGAATACCTGCTTCTCCGCCTGCTTCAGGAGCTTCTGGAACCTGTCATCCTCCAACACGCCCCGAGGAAGGTCCGTCTCGCCTTGAGCTTTCAGCTCCTCCAGCTTTTGCCGCAAGCCACGCAGGGCCTGCAGCTCGTCGTTGAGGCGACTCTGCCGGGTCAGGGATGCCTGGAGATCCAGTTCCAGGTCCAGAGAGGTCCGCACGGGGCAGTCTTGGGCCGCTCTCCTCAAGATGGGCTGGCACACGGCCTGGAGAATCAGGGAACACAGCAGGGAGAAATCCAGAACAGTATCACAATGGCCCGACCACCCTGAGGCTCATTATCCCAGAGGGCTGATCTCCTGCTTCTCCTCCTCTGGGCACAGGACAAGGCGGCCATTCCCTGCAGCCATGAGCTGGCGAGGGGGCTACTTTGGCCCAGCTGGAGGAGTGAGGGCCACAGGCATCACTTCCAGGCCGAGCCTTTGGTGCTGAGGCTAAGCTGTGGCAGGGTCGGAGAGCTGCACAGAGGGGACCCCCTCTGCCCAGGTATTGATGAGGCTGATGGGCACAGGAGTGGGCAGACAACCTGCCATGCACAGGTTGCTTTGTAAGAAGTCGGTCTTCATGGTGTTAGGGCATGGGGATTTTAGGAGCCCTAGCTTCGCCTGATCCATTCACAACACAAATGCCCGCCCAATGCAAGTAACATAGATCCTTCTAGAAACCTAGATTATCTCCATTTCAGTGCACCAGATCATTGTGCCCATGGGCTAGCCTGGCTGTGGCGGGTCAGCAGGGCTAGAATTTAACTTCCTTCTCTGATCCACATGCTTCAATTGCCACACATTATTAGATTCCCCATTTTCGGAATCTACTTCCACCACTGCATCTTAACCATATATCAAGAAATAACTATTGAATACCTAAGAATCTGCAAGAGAGTTGTAGGGAAAACACCAGACAGGTCCCACACAAGCTCTGCCCACGTGGACTTCAATGAGAGATCAGTGAAAACAATATGCCACGTGAGCTGTGGAATGGGGCCAGGGGAAGGAGGCACCACTCAGAAGGCATGTAAATGCAGTGGCTTCAGACTGCGTAAACAGAGGGGAAGGAGGAGGGCATTTCTTGCCTAGAATGTTGGCAGTGGGAATGGAAAATCAGATTACGAGTAAGAACTGGCACTGTCTGCGATGAGAGCGGAGGGACTCAAACTTGACAAGTACTAGAGCTGCGTGATCTACAACAGGGGTCCTCAAGCTGCAGCCCGCGGGCCACATGCGGCCCGCCGAGGACATATATTCGGGCCAGTGGGTGTTTTTGCTGCAGCTGCTGTCCTGCTTAGCAGCTGACTCATCCTGGGCCCACCATGAATTTGTGCATAGCCTTTTGTTTTAAACTATAATCTGGCCCCCCAATGGTCTGAGGGACAGTGAAATGGACTCCTGTTTAAAAAGTTTGAGGACCTCTGATTCTAGAGTAATGGTGGTGTCCGTGGCGCATGGAAAGGAGAGGGTCTGTCTGTCTGCCTCTCTTCTTAGGCTGAGTCAGGATAGCTCTGATCGTCTCTTCCTATCGCCCATTCACTTCGGTGTCCCTTAGGGGTCAGCCTTCTGCAGCGTTCTTTGTATTAGACTCCCTATATCCAAGCTTCCTCTTTGCTAACAGACTCTGTGCACCACAAGGATCATCAACATCTCTCTGCTTTGATCTCATCTCTCATTTGTCAGAAGCAGAAATCCTGCCTACTTGTCCTACACACGGAGGCTTCCCAGGCCTCAAATGCATCGGGGTGCTGCGACCTGCAAGATGTTTCCAGTTTCTAGGGTGCAAATACTCCCACTACCACCATTTTCAAGGTCTCACTGTGATTCACCGAACTCGACAGTGAAGTGTGCAGAATGAACTTGTACCTGCACCTTAGTGTGAACAGGCTCCGGCATCACTGCCCGGGGTGCCCCTCTCATCTCCTGACTCATCTCCTTGACCTTTTCCTCCTCTGGTCAAGCGGACCTTTTGTAAGGTGCCCTGGTGGCTCTGTGGGCTAAGTGTTTGGTAGGCGGTTCAAACCCGACAGCCTGCCTTCAAGAAAGAGATGAGGCTGTGCGCCCCTGCAGAGACTGATAGTTCGTGGAGACTCAACACAGGGTGGCTATGGCTGGAACTGGCCGATGACACCTAACAACAAGAGTTGGAATTGGCCTGATGGCAGTGGATTTAGTTTGAAATCTTCAACTGTTCTTGACAGAGGCTTTCCCTCCCAGACACCTGGAGAGCTTCTCCAAGTTAGAGTCCCTTCTAGCAGGCGCTGCTGGGCAGGCAGGGGACTTACATTATGGTAAGAGTTTTCATCTGAAACGATGGATTTTAGGTATTTCTAAAAGCTAAGACTCGGTCACTTAAAAGGATCCACTTAAAAGTTTGTGAATGCCAGCAGATTTACCATTAGTAAAAGGAAAGCATACTTTTTATTATTTTCAAGTAACTAGGGGGTTGAACCAGGGATGGGAATGGGGACCAGCCATATGCTTCTAGTACTTGGCACACAGCAGGACCTTGGACCAGAGCCTGGCTCCTCTCCATCATCCCTGTGCAGGCCTGACCCGCCTCAGCTCCACAGGTGCCAGGGGGCCTCATTTCCATGACACATCCTATCAAGCTTCCCAGCAGAAGGGACCTTTCTCTAGGGACTCTCGCGGCCTGAGGAGCGTATTCCCTGCCTTTGTCTCTCCGTGTTCCTGAGCCCCCTCCTGAAGGAAGAAGTCAGTCCATCACCTCCCGCTCACTCTCCACGGAAGAGAAAGCAGATACCTTTCCATTGGGATTTCTGCTACGGAGACATAAACAAACGAAGTTCCCAGCCTGAATTACCATGGGATCCCAGGTTCCAAGGCAGATGTAGCTGAACCATTTCTCTCTTCTACGCCCCCCCCCCCCCCACCAAATCCCCAAACTGATGTCACAGTGGTGTCTCAGTGTGATTACAGGGCTTAATTCAACAACCTGTGCCTGGAGCCCTGACAGTCCACAGTCCTGGGATTTGCACCCATAATTCCAGGTTTCTGATTGGTCATGGCTGGTGAGGGGACAGAGGGAATACATACCCTTTTAACCCTCAAACTTCGCCGCTCGTTGGAGTTCCTCACAAACAGTGATTTTTTAGCCAAAGTGGAACTGTCGCTGTCACTTCGATTTAACTGTTCGCAAAGGATTAAAAAAAAAAAAAAGGGTGAAAGGCGGGAAAGAATAAGAAAAATCACCATGCAACCAAGTTTATCAAATAAGAAAGTAGTGATCACTTGTGTTTATTACTTTAGGAAGATCCTTTAAGACAAGTAAGTTTTCACCTTTCTATTCTTCTTGTTTGTTTGTTTTTTGGGGGCATCACTGCCCCAGCTGGCCCAGCCTTTGCTCCATGGAGCTGGAATTGAACCTCCATCCCAGTGGGCCGCAGTCCCGCGCACAACCACTATGCCACCTTTCTATTCTTAAGTAAGACTGCCCGAAACTACCCTCTGGGGAGCAGTTATTCAGTCAAATGTTAAGATGACTATATAGTGTTAAAACTAAAATTAGCCTTTGAGCTTTTAGGTAATCTGCAGCACTTATGTTTTGGAAACAGGTCTGACGAGGTCTGGAGCCCAGGCTTAGAGGGAAGGCACAGCACCCACCACCTAGAACTCTCTCGGTGCAGAGACGGCCGGCAGCTCACCCCCTGCCCACCTCCTCAGTAAAGCCTTGTGGGAGATTTCTGAATCCATTCTATTCTTCAACGTGGAACCTTTGTCGTCATCATTCCCAGTGGCCACGATCTGCTCCCCAAGGCCTGATCCCTACCCATCACTGACTGCAGCTTCCTGCGTGGTGCTCCCGTGTGGCTGCGCTCACAAACCCTGAGCTCTGAGAGGGCCAGGCTCTGGGTCTCTGGCCTGGGAACGGGTTCCAAGGATCTAGAAAAGTGATCGCTACTGAGGGCTTAGCAAAAACTAAGTATTGAATCGTCTCGAATACCCCTGCATTTTGACAAGCATTTCCTCCTCTATTTCCCTAGGTCAAACCTGTGTAAGCCGTGACAACCTCTAGAAGTCAACTTTGGCACACCGAGGCACATCCCACAAGATCCTTCACAACGCGGGGGGTCTACTCAATGTGTCCCGGGGCCACTATGGAGAAAAGATCTTTGTCTGCTTGTTTGCTGCTAAGCCGATTCACAGTGTGTACTTGGGCAAGACGCCCGAGATTCGGAGCATGATGTCTGCTCTGGAGCAGAGATACCGAATGTGTCGCTCTCCAGCCACTCCCACGCCTCTAGGAACAGAGCGGAGATCCAAATACACTCACAGGTCGGATTCGTGAATTTTGCGGGTCTCTCCGTGACACTAGAACCACGGTGACCCTACGTGTGAAAGCGCCAGCCAGTGGACAAACAACACCCACCCACGCTTAGGACCGTCAGAGGGCGGCCTGTAGAGCCGGCAGCCCTTGGTAGCCAGTGGTGTTGGCAGGCAGGTAGAATCTGGGGTTTCTCCGCACAGGGCGCAGCCCTGCCAGGCTGCCCACCTTACCCTGCAGATGTACTGGTTGCGTTCCCCCGGGGAGAAGGTCTGAGAGCGGACTATCACGCTGCTCCTCACAGAGGGAGGCTGCCGGGCGCTCAGGCCGCTGCGGTCCTTGGGGCGGACAGCCACACTCTCATGAACGGCTTCCTCGGTGTTTGTCTCTTTATCCACCTACAAAGAGAAGTGACTGATTTTCCTGGAGGGGCTAGAGGTGCAGGTCTTTTCTGCCCTTTCCTCCTGACAGACCTGACTTCACAGCAGAGACCTGTCTCAGGTCAGCAAGGCCACTTCTGAGAGAGAGGCGTGGTGTGACCGAACCTGGTCTTTCTGGTCAGAGCAGGGGCGAGAGCTCAGGAAGCTGCCCGCCGCGGGCAGGAAGGCACGTGCCCAGCAATGCCGCCTGCAGACGTAGGTGCCACCTCTAACAGACTAGAGCTACGGAGGAAGCTTGTGGTTTCTAGTGTGAGTACTGTAATAGAAAAATCCTACTGGGGGATAATTCTTTGAGTATTAAACACTACAGAATAAATACTGTAAATAAATGTTAAAAAAGTAAAGAGAGGGGAAGCCAGCGATAGGGATCTACATATAACCTCCTCCCTGGGGTACAGACAACAGGGGAGTGGGTGAAGGGAGACAAAATATGACAAAATAATAATAATTTATAAATTATCATGGGTTCATGTGGGAGGGGTAAACGGGGAGGGAAGGGAAAAAGACAAGGAGCTGATACCCAGGGTTTAAGTAGAAAGCAAATGTTTTGAGGATGACAAGGGCAATGAATGTACAAATGGGCTTGACATACAATGGATGGATGTATGGATTGTCTGAGGAGTTGTATGAGCCCCCAGTAAAATGATTTTAAAAAATAGGCATATGAAGAGTTGTAAATGTAAATAGACTATAAGTAATTGCTGGGAAACTAAGTGTAGAGTTTTTTAAATAGGATCTTTGAAAATATAATTTAAAAAATTTAATTTTAAGCGAAAAAGAAAGCTTTTCAACATCCAAACATTGTCAGATGACAGGTGTCTGTGAACTCTCATTTGGCCAATGAGCTTTCATGCCTGCCCCTCATGCGTGCTGGTTCCCTCTCCCAGGAAGGTCTCACAACTGGAATTTTCTACACTCTATTCGCACCGCCCTGAGTGTGCCAGGATCCTGAGAAGACGGAATCTGCTGCCACTCACTTGCGGGGGAGTCTCACTTAAAGTCCCTCACTTAAAGTGACCAGATTTTAAGCAGGACACCATTGACCGGTGGGTGGGGAGGGGGAGGGCTGGATTAAAACTTTGATCTATATGGAGCAACAAAAATTTTCATAGAATGCAAAAATAGTATTGTAATATATTTATTTTAATTTTGAAATGTCGTGGGATGTTGTCTAAAAGGTCACTTTACCCGCTCAACTCCCACAGTGACCTGCGTTGTCAGAGCTCAGTTGGCACCTGAGTCCCCTCCTGCTACTGCCCACAACCCTCCCTGATCAACGGGAACGTCACGTATTTAAGCAACACGGACATAAATCATGGGTGGCACGTGAAGAACCTGACACAATGAAGTCGTCATCCTGGTCTTGTTCAGGAAATTCAGAAAACACCTTAATAAATACTCACGGGATAGTATCAGAGACCTACAGTGAAGCTATTTCTTTTCTTCTACCCTGTGCAGTTGGGTATTTGGTGTGTGGGGCCCGTTTAAGTCGGTCACGCAGTGAGCACGCTTCGCTCACTGATGCCCTTCCTGATTAGCGCCGTGGAGTAAGAGGGGACAGCTGAAGCACACCCCAGTTCTGGACTCCTGGGGCCCACAGGCAGGCCTGGGCGAGCACACACGGAAATAATCACCAGGGTGGGCATCCCGGGTGGCTGCTGACTTCCAGCATCTCTGGCACCGTCACTGCCTCCTCTGTCCGTGTGCTCCTTCACCTCAGACACACTCGTGCTTGAACCGAAGTCTTCGATACGGCTTCCGCCCTCTGGTAATTGAACCTCAGCCTCTTCTTCGGTCACATTTTCATCAGAGGCCTCTCCCAGCCTCGTCAACCTAGATTGCAGTGAAACCACACGACGTTAGCGTAGGCCGGTCAGTTCCCGGACGGCGAGTACAGTCGGGGCATGCTAAGTCATCGCCTGGGAAATGGACCACAGACTCAGTAGACACTCATTTTAACCAAAACGTCTCAGTCTCACTTTATTTTTCCCATTCTCACTTTACTATCCAGCAAAGTTACCCCCCAAATCACCAGTGTCTGCTACTGAAAAAGGTAAACTTGTGGCACTGGACCTAGTTTCTGGATGTTGAAATAGAAATATTCTGAACATCTTATGGTAAACCATCATACTGAGGCTCACTAGGTGCAGGCTAGCGTAGGTTCTACATTTATTATAAAACTAGTTCTTCATTTATTATCAAACTGATACTACAAAAAAAACCCTGATACTGTAACTCAAAAGAGTGACTCTCAATCAAGAATGAACCGGAAGAGAAAGACGAGTGGCATTTGATTGTTGCCTGGGTGAGTTTTATTTTAGTATCAGAAGCCGCGTGGTGCCACCTCTTTTAAAATCCGTGGCGTGGACTTCGGCCACATCACAAACAATGCTCCACAACCGCTACTGTTGTATGCAAACCACATTTGCAAGGAAGCAAGTTATCGGAATGTTGCCGAGCGGAGCCTGCTCTCCTGAGTCTGCATGTGCTTTTAAAAGAAGCTTGTTTTCCACTGATCACTGATAACTAAGATCTTTCCTTGTGATCAGTGACACACGAACCAATCGTCACAGACGGGTTATTAAATGTCTAGCAATGAAATGCTCACACATGGAAGTTGGCCATGGTGACGTGACTCCTGTGTCCCTCTATATGCACACCAAGTTGTTGTCGCTGGGTGTGGTTGACTCTGACTCACAATCACCCTATGTACAACAGAACAGAACACCGCTGGTCCTGTGACTCCCACCCTTGCTTGTATGTGTGAGGCCATTGTTGCAGCCACCCTATCTGTCCATCTGACCCAGGACCTTCCTCTCCTTCCCTGCCCCTCTACTCTACTCTACCAAGCACAATTTGCTTCTCCAGCACTGGTCTTTCCTGACAACCTGTCTAAAAGTATCGTATGTACGTGAGTATAAGCCAACCCAAATGTCCGCCGAGGTACCTAATTCTACCACAAAAAAACGGCATTAAAAATGTGCTGGAAAAACTCAACTTATACTCGAGTGTATACGGAATGTAAGATGGAAGCTCCTCATCCTTGCATCTAATGGGCATTTTGGTTGCACTGGTGTCAAGACAGACTTGTTAGCTTCTTTGGCAATCCATGGTACTTCTCATATCCTTTGCTAGCACCGCAAGTCGAAGGTATCAATTCTTCATGATGTATCAGTGTCAGTTTTTTTTTATTCACGGGACAACTTGCACATGCAAGTGAGGAGAGTTAAAACACCAGGGCTTGGGTTAAGCACACCAGGCTCTTCAGAGTAACCTCCCCGTTTCTCAACACTTTCAAGGAGTCTTGTGAAGCAGATCCACTCATGCATTTTCATCCCTTCATTTCTTGACTGTTACTTCCACGAGCACTGACTGTGGATCCAGGCAAGAAACCCTTCACATCTCAACCTTTTTTCCATTTTGATCACGATGCTATCTGGGAGTCCAGTTGCAAGGATTTTGGTCTTCTTCACATGGAGCTGCAAACCAGACTGCAATCTCTGACCTTCATCGGGAAAAGCTTCGAGTCCTCCTCCCTTTCAGCAAGCAAAGTTGGGCATGCATCCTGCAGGTTGACAATGAACCTTCCTCGCATCTTCTTCATATAATCCAGCTTCTCTGAAGATGTGCCGCCCAGCATACAGATGGAGTAAGTATGGTGCAAGGTCCAACCCAGAGACACAACATACAACCCACACCTTTCTTAGTTTGAAACTATGCAGTACTCTCTTGTTCTGTTAGCACAACTCTTGATCCACGGACAAGTTCTACAGGAGCACCAGTAAGTGTTCTAGAACTGCCCATTCTTCTCAAGGATATCTATAGTCTGTTGTGGTCCACACAGTCAAATACCTTTGCACAGACAATAACATACAAGTAAACATCATCTGGTATTCTATGCTTTGAACCAAGATCCTTCTGACATCAGCAATGATATTTCTTGTTTGATGTTCTCTTCTGAATCCAGCCTGAATCTTTGGCAGCTCCCTGTCAATATATGGATGCAATCAGTTAGCTGATCCTCAGCAAAATTCACTTGAATGTGATATTAATGATATTGTGTTGTAGTTTGAGCGTACTCTTGGATAAATAAAAAAATGGATCTGTTCCTGTCAGTTGGCCAGATAGCTTTCTGGAGCCTTGTTTTTGACTAATGCTTTCAGTGCAGCTTGAACTTCTTCCTTTAGTTTATTGGTTATTGCTTGTTTGCTAGTCCTGAAATGGTAGAAGATCAACTAGCTCTTTTTGGTACAGTGACTCTGTGTCTTCTTTCCATGCTATTTTGAGGCTTCCAGCATCATTCAATATTTTCCCCACAGAAGCTTTCAATATTGCAACTTGCAGCTTGAGTTTTTTTCTTCAGTTCTTCCAGTTTTGGATATGTTGAGTGTATTTTTTCAATTTTGGTTTTCTAACGTGAAGTCTTTTCACATTTCATTAGAATATTTGACGATGTCTTTTTGAACTGTCCTTTGAAATTTTCTCTTCAGCTTTTTGACTTCATAATTCCTTCCATGTCCCTTCACTAATCTATGATTAAGAGTCTCTTGTGACACCCATTTTGATATTTCTCTCTCTCTAGTCTTTTTAGTGGCCTTTTGGCTTTTACCAAGAACGATGTGCTTGAAATCCTTCCATAGGGCATCCGGTCTTCTGTCATTAGTGTGCAACGTATCAAACCAAACGTACACTCAGCATCTTTTTTTGAAATGTGTGTATAAAAAGTTGTGTTTTACAGGTGAGAGAGGTTTAGTACTTAAGAGGCCATCACAGACCTTATAATCATTCCCTTATCCATTTGTTTGCAGGACTCAAATTTTTATCTTTTTATACTGGGTTGCCAACCTCAAGGTTAGCAGTCAAAACCTGCCACTCGGTGGGTCGAAGATAAGGTTTTCTACTCCATAGAGATTTGACCATCTCAGAAACCCACTGGGTCACTATACATTGGTATCAAACGATGGCAGTCATTTAAACTACTTAAAAAAATTCTTCTCATAAAGATAGAGTATGCTTGTTCCCTTTATCCTCACTGTAGTACCTGTCCCATCTAAATGACAATGGACAATGAATGCTATACACCTCCTACTGAACTGGTAGAAAGTCATGTCTATCTGTCTATATGCACACAAACACAAGTACATGCTACCTACACACGTGCACACATGTACTAGGGGAAAATCAAATATAACACCGTAACTTCTGCAAACCTAAGTGGCTACTCAAAAACAAGCATGCACTAGAATTTGTTTCTAAAGTTGACAATGTAAACCAGGAAAGACAGCTCTTTGTATGCTGGGTGATCCTGGACAAAGCTCTCGCTTAAGGATGGGTCTGGATAAGACCAGGGTAAGGGCAGTGAGAGTTAACAAAGAGAGAAGACATTGTCTACATATCTGCGTTAACACTTCTGATAAAGAAGAAGAAGAAAGGCAGCCTTTTCATTTTTCAAGGCTTTCAAAGGACCACCACCATCATTCACATTAAGCAATTTAAACAGCAAGCATCCTCCAAGAAGGCCCCAGAAATTACTAAACGACAACTAAGCCTCTCCGTCATGGGTTATGTCACGGTCTCCTTCAACGTGCAGACTTCTTCCCAGCAACAAGCTCCCCGAGCTGCAGCGTGTAAGGAAAGGGTGAACACAGAGACGGCTTCCCTGAACGTTTCTTATGAGCAAGCGCATTCTCCTGGGATTACCAGTCTCCTTCTGGAACCCTTGGTGCTTTTTCTCGCCCTGGTTCTTCCTCCTCGTCTTCTTGTGCTAGTTCTTGCTCCACAGCCAGCAGCTCGGCCGACGTTCTCGCGAGCAGGGCCGACACAGCATCCTGGAGAAGGTAAACAAGAGTCAGTGGTACCGTTGGTCCTGGCGGGGCAGACAGACTTGGGGTGTGCAGGGCGGTGGCAGTACGACGGGGAAAGGAAGATGTGGGGTTACCAAAGTGGTCTGTCTATAAGGTGCCAGAGAAAATGACCTTTCCGTGGGGCCCATACTTTACATGTAGCTCCATCACTGCATTTGCGACTCCCAAACATCACTTTTCTATGTAGCGGAATCTCATCGTCCTGAAATGCAGGTTCCTCGGGTGATCTGCTCCTATTGTCATCTGCTGCCAGTGACTATAAAACCCCTGCCAAGGGAAGGGAGCAGTCTGCGCCTCTACAGGTCCTCACTAATAAAATTCACCGGAAAGAGGATTGGAAAGAGGGCCCACGAACTGTATGTAAAGAGAGAAAAAGAGAACCCGGGGGCACACCCACAGGTGATCCACCCATTAGGTCTGATGTGCCCACATGGCTCCTGCAGGCACATGTGGGCGGAAGTTAGCCTGTCAGATCGCAGCTTGATTGGAGATCGACTGAGAAAAATGGCTTTTCAAGGTTGGGCTCCTGGGCTCTTTCTCTCTCTGGTGATCAGATGCTGCTGCCTCAGCTGCTCTGCACTACCAATGGGCCAAGCCAGCCTGTGGGTCCTGTCACTACGGCACGCATCACTAACCTTGAGGCTCCACGGCCACCTAGTTTGCTATGCTGCCACGCTACTGGTTCTGCTACGTCTCGACAGCCTATCTGTCTGCATTCTCCATCACTGCGAGTAACTGGGTGCATCTGAAGTGGACTTTATGGACCCGTATCAGACATATGGACTTGACTTGGACTGGGCTGGGATGTTTTCTTGACATACAATTGCTCCGTGACACAAAGCTCTTTCTTACCCCTTTATGAGTGTCCCTGGATTTGTTTTTGTAGTCCAAGCGACTAACACAAGTTATTAGAGCTATTAATTATAGAACTTTGAATTCTATGTTGGAGAAAACTAATGAAATGAAGCACTTCATTAGTATTAACAGAGAAAGACCTATCAGATACAGTAGAGCAAAATTGCTGACCATAAAAAATGAAGGGGGAAGTTCTTAAAGTGGTAAAAGTAAAAAGACAAAAGCATTATACTGATCTTAACCATCTCAACAGAATTAGTGGAAACCAGAAGGCAAGAAATGAGTACTTGAATGCACTCCGTGTAAATAAATGACAACACAGAATTCTAATGTGATAAAAATACTCTTTACAGATGAAACTGAAATGAAGACATCAGCAGATCTACACTAAAAGACACACGAGCAAAAAACTGAAGGGGTTTCTTGCAATTAAAAGGAAAATAATTCAAATAGAAACAGAATAGTGAAATAGAGAGTATAATAAATATAGATGATATTCCTGCTCAGAGCAGCCAATGCACAGAGAGGACCTTCGGGCCAGCCTCACCACAAGACAAGATGACCCTTACTGACCCATATTCACACAAACGACAATATTGGAGACACAGTATAGGAATTGTGCCCAATCAGATCCCACCACATGGGAGTGAAACACTAAGGGCGTGCAACAGAGCAGCAAGGGGCGCAAAGCAATGAAGTCCCTGGGGAAAACCAAAAATGGACATTGGGGTCAGGGTGTGGCACCCCATCAGACTTGACTGAATGGGAAACACTCGTCAACAAACAGATCTGGAACCATCTATAGGTTTTTCTGCATGTCTATCTAGATAAGATAGGTGTGATAAACAATCTAGAGGAGAAAACAATGGGGGAAAGGCGGAGCAGGATAAGGGGAGGTGATGGAAAAGAAGGGGAGTGTCAAACAACCCAGGACAAGGAAATAACAGTGATCTAAAATCAAAGGTGAAGAGGTCATAGGATGTCTGATGAGGCTTGATCAAGGGCAAAATACTGAGAGGAATTATTGAAACCCGAATGAAAACCGAACATGATAGTGGGACAAAATAAAAGTAAAAGGAACTAGAAGAAAGAATTAAGAGGCATTTATAGAATATTTATAGAGGTCTAAATACAGGCATGTACATATGTAGATAATTTTCTTACATAATGATAGGGAAATTGATCTATGTACATAGACTTGTACATTAAGTATTAAGGTAGAAGACAGGCACTGGGCCTCTATTCAAGTATTCCTTCAAGGCAAGAACTATTTTTGCAAATAACCCGGCATTCTGTGATGCTCACCTTCCCAACACGATCACTGAAGACAAACTGGGTGAATAAGCAATTGTGGTGAAGAAAGCTGATGGCGCCCAGCTATCAAAAAATACAGCATCTGGGGTCTTAAAGGTTTGAAGATAAACCAGTGGCCATCTAGCTGAGAAGCAACAATGCCCACATGGAGGAAGCACACATGTGTGCTCATGGGGTGTTGATAGGATCAGGTATCAGGCATCAAAGACGCAGAACAAAAGATATCGATGTGAATGAGGGGGGAGGGGAGTGTGAAGTAGAGGCCCAAAGCCCATCTGTAGACAACCCTTACAGAAGGGTTGTGGGGAGATGAGCCAGGCAGGGTGCAGTGCAACAACCTTTCCTTGAGTTCCTTACTGCTCCCTGATGCCCTCTATCATGACTCCAATTCTACCTTACAAACCTCACTAGATCACGGTGTCTACACTGGCACAGATAAGAGCTGGAAACAGGGAATCCAGGACAGACAAACCCCTCAGGATCAATCATGAAAGTAATGATACCAGGAGTGTATTGGGAAGGTGGGGATGTGGGGGGGGGCGGGGGGGGCGCGCAAAAGGGGGGAACTAATCACTCTCATCTGCATACATCCCCTCCCAGGGGGACTGACAACAGAAAGGTGGGCAAAGGGAGGCAGTGGTCGGTGTAAGACATGAAAAAATAATTTAAAAATTATCAAGGGTTCATAGGGGAGGGGGGGGTTTTCAGCTGAAACCAAGGGCTCAAGTAGCAAGCAAATGTTTTGAGAATGATGATGACAACAAATGTACCAATGTGCTCGACACAATGTGTGTATATATGGATTGTGACAAGAGCTGTACAATCCAATAAAATGATTTAAAAAAACAAAAGCAAATATATTGGAAGTTTTAAGTAAATATCAATTGTCAATAAAGCAATAATACAATGTTTTTTGAGGGACAATAATGTATGACTACAACATGACAATAATGGCATAGAAAACATCGAGTAAATAAATGAGGCTAATATTTTTTGCTGTCTTGGAAGTAGAAGCATTTCTAAATGAAAGGAAAAAAGAAAGGATGAAGGGAAAATAAATAACGATAGGTTCTGTAGTAAACTAGCTTAACGTGGGGAACTCCATCTTGTTTCAAACGGAAACCCTATTAGCCTCCCTTCTCCTCTTCCTTCTCCCAGCTCTTTCAACAAAACCTAGTCTCTTCTGAGTTGTCTCCAAACCCTGCCGGGACCAACTAGCAAGGACTGTATACCATCTCGTAAGACCTTGAATTAGTACCTGAAGCTGTGCTATTTCCCCCAAGCCCCTTACCCTGCCAACCTGATAAGAATGTCATGGCTATAATGTCTCTCCCCTTGAGCCTGCCCTCTATTTTAAACCATAAGATGTTTGGAATTTCTCTGTTCTGGATGAAGAGGTTTCCGGGAGCTAGCCTGCTCTTGGTTCAACTGTTTAAGAAAGGCTTTAATTATTCACATTGCACTGTGGCTGATCTTGCCTGCTTACAACAGTTTAAAGTGCAAATATCTAAGTAGCAATAGTAAGTATACATGAACTAAATATAGCCACCAAAATATACTAAGACTGGGTGATGAGCGAAAAATCAACTGGATAGTAAGGGAACCATTTTAAATAAAAGAATTCAGAAAAGTTGAAGGTTAAAAGATGGGACCTGGCAAACTACACAACTACACTAACTAAAAGGGGGCTGATATAGCTAGACTGTGTCAGACCAAAACAAGAAGCATTACTCAAGATTATTTCATGATTATGGAAAATTCAGTGTAACAGGAAACACCGCATTGCTGGCCTCGTATTCATTTAATAACAGTCTCAGACTACACGAAGTAAAATGAACTATGGAAGCAGACTCAACCCCAATTGGAGCGGCTATCCCTCACTGTAATTGATGTAACATAAAATATAATTAAAAATTGATAGAAGATTTGAAAAAGGAAATGAACAAACTTGATTTGCAGAAAATGCAAATCTTTTTAAGAATACGTGGTGTTTTAGGATGCAAAAAAAGATCCCAAATTCAAATATAATTCCAGGAGAACATCTGTTAAAGTTTAATAGGGTTAAAGCAATACTAAGAGACAGACACATGATCCAGATCAAGGAATCCATTAGTACGAGGACAACATGGCGTCCAAGTACTCAAAGGCGGGATGCTAGTTAAATGAGGCATGGACCAAAGGGAACTGTTACAAATTCGTGAGTGGCAGCAGATCACTACATCATAGTTAGAGGTGACGCTACGGGAGCACCAAAAGGACCATGAGTAGGGCGTGTACATTATGTCGGAGAAAAGGGTTTACAAGATTGGTCCAGGACCTTCCATCCAAGGCGGCCAGGGTGAGTCTCATGAGTCCCCCTTACAGAGATCCCCACCCAGAATAACACCCAGGCAAGCCCTGAGGAGAGACTGCCCCTCCCTGGGCTGGCCTGGAGTGGTGGAGCTAATTCACTTTCCAAGGCAATCTGCCTGAAAGCAAGATTATGTACATCCTTGGTTAATGATCAGAAAGAATTCAAGGAAAACTTAATCTCTGTGAGGATTCTGTAAATAGATTTGGGAATGACACTGTCATTCAAAGCCCTTTGCAAATCCGAGTGCTTAAAATTCAAGCACATGGAATGTTTTCTTCTTTGTTTTTAAACGAGCATGCTAAATCATAAAGCAGGTCTCAATACTGCATGTAATTAAACTGCATGGAAACTCTTTTCTGGAAACAGTACAATAGTACTGTAAAATCTCCAATTATCTGGTCATTTAAATCCACATCTTTGGAAAAAAAAAAAAAAGCAACCAAATGAACAAGAAGCCTCTGCATCAAACAAGAAATCACAGTGGAGATAATAATGTTTTTATTCAATGGCAAGTCAATATTTTATTTTGACCAATATCTGTGAAAAGCAGCCAAAAAAAGTGTCCAAAGGAAATTTTTAAGTACTAAATGAATATACAAGGAACACTCATGGAAATGGTGAAAGAATCTGCCATAAAAGACCTTTCAAAGAATTAAAGAGCAAATATGTTATTTTGAGAACAAAGGGGAGGCAGACTGAACTTGGTATTTTCCATTGCCTCATATGAATGTCAAAGTTAGACATTGAATAAGGCTGACTGGAAAAGACAGATGCATTCCAATGGAAGGAAAGAGACGGAGAGCATCATGAACTTCCTGAAGAAGGAGGGCAGCAAGGGCCCCCAGGGAAGAAGCGCACCAGTCTGTGTGACCACAGGAATCGAAGGTGTCGGGCATCAAGGAACTAAAAATTTTATTAGTGTAAATGAAGGGGAGTACAGCTGGGAGACCCGAAGTCCCTCTGTAGGTAACAGACTTCTTCTTACAGAAGGGTCACAGGGAGGAAGGCGATCAACAGGGTGCAGTGTAGCAATGAGGAAACATGCAACTTTCCTCTAGTTCTTCAATGCTTCCTCCTTACACTGTCATGATCCCAGCTCTACCTTACAAATCTGGCTTGACCAGGGGATATACACTGGCACAGAGAGAAGCCAGAAACAGGGAATCCAAGACAGATGATCCCTTCAGGACCAGTGATGAGAGTGGCAGTACTGGGGGTGTGGAGGGAGAGTGGGGTAGAAAGGGAGAACTGATTATAACGATCTACATATAATCTCCTCCGACGGGTACTGCTAACAGGAAAGTGGGTGAAGGGAGACATCGGACAATGTAAGATATGACAGAGTAATAATAATTTATAAGTCATCAAGGGTTCATGGGGGGTGTTGCAAGGAGGGAGGGAAAAAAAATGAGCTGATGCCAGGCTTCCATACAAAGCAAATGCTATCAGAAAGATGAAGGCAGTGGATCTACAGATGTACTTGACACAGAATGGACTTAAGTGTAGAGTGTGATAAGGAGTGTATGAGGCCTCAATAAAAGGATTAAAAAACAGAAGAAGAAAAGAAAAGAAAGTGGCGATACCGGGATGGTGGAGGGAAGGTAGGGTAGAAAGGGGGAACCATTACAAGGATCTACATATAACCACCTTCCTTGGGGACGGACAACAGAAAAGTGGGTATGGGGAGACATCAGACAGTGTAAGATATGACAAAATAATAATAATTTATAAATTATCAAGGATTTGGGGGTAGGGGCTAGGGTATGAGGAGCTAATACCAAGGGCTCAAGTAGAAAGCAAATGTTTTTTTAAGAATGATGATGGCAACAAATGAACAAAGTGTTTGACACATGGATGAATTGATGAATGGATGGATGGATGGTGGTAAGAGTTGTACAAGCCCCCAATGTTTTGAAGGAAAAAAAAAAGTGCAGCAAGAATGCTCTTTAGTAACAAAAATGGTCTTTTGGACGTGTAATCAGTAGGGATCGGTCTTTAGAAACGGACGTCATCTCTGGTCAGTGAAAAAGCAGGCCCTAAAAGGGATGGATGAACACAGTGGCTGCACCAATGGGCTGAAGCACAGCCATGGGGTGGGGGGTGGTGGTGAGGGGGATGGGGCAGGACCCGGCAGGCTTCACAGTGTGGTACTAGACACAGGGTTGCTGAGTCCGAGCTGCCTGGACGGAACCCAATGAGACACTCATCGCGACCCCATGGGAGTTTTAGGACCGCCTCCTGCGGGTCACGGAGACCATAACGCTGTAGGAGAGTAAAAAGTCTCTTTTTCCTGCACAGCAGCTGATGGTTTCAAACGGAGAGGCCGACACATAACCCACCGAGCCATCAGCGATCCAATGAGCCAGAATTGAATCGAAGGCAACGAGTTTGAGGTGTTTTTTTGTTGGTTGGTTTGTTTTTAATGAAACGAGACACACTGGGAAAGAAGACGACAAAACAGCTGTTTAAAGTGTCCACCTCAAAAAGTAGAAAAATAATTGTATAAATTATTTCTACCTCAAAGAAAGTAGGAGAAGAGTAAATGGGAGGGAGTGGGAGAGAAAAGACTAATAAAATTAAAACAAAGTGTTTTATTAATAGGTATACATATTTTATAAGCATGGATATTTCTGTATGTATAGGTACATGAAAAGACAAGGTGATAAATTCACTTGTGCCCCAAATTTTGACAATATGGACAAATTCTATGACAAATGCAACCTACTAGAGCGGATGTGAGAAAAGAACATCTGAAAATCCCTTTAGCTAATAAAGAAAGTGAAACTGTAATTAAAAAACATCCCATCAGCCCTTTTCAACTGGGATTCCATGAGTGAATTAGGCCCTCAAGCAGCTATTATATGTAAAGAATTAACTTCTCACAAACCCACCTAGGATAGCACAAGCTATGTGCCATCCTTGAGAGAATTAAGAAAATAGTAATTCAAATCATTTTTCATTGGGCTTAATTCACTCACAGAATCCTCATTGAGAAAAGCTGCTTTCTACAAAGAATACTACAGGTTTTGTTGGCGAATTCTTTTGGGAATTCTTGCAAATAGTTAAGAAAGAAATACGCACATTACAAAAACCTTTGCAGAGATTGTTTAAAAAGAAGAAAATACTTTCCAAACTGATTTGTGAGGCCAGAAAAACCTTGTTAGCAATACCTGACACATATATTACAGAAAGAGAAAATTAAAGACAAATCTAAAAAATGGGGGGGGAGGGGGGAGAGAAACCTAAGCAAAAATGTAAGAAATCAAACCCATTAACACATAAATAAAAGATAAGATACAACAACAATAATAAAAACAAACAAAACCAAACTTACTGCTAGCGACCCTACAGGAGACGATACAACGGCCTCTGTTGAGTGTCTGATACTCTAACTCTTTTTTTTTTTTTTTTTTTAATTAGGGCATCACTGCCCTGGTGGTGGAAGTAGGAGGCCCAGCCTTTGCCTCTGTGGAGCTGGAATTGAACCTCCATCCCAGTGGGCCGCAGTCCCGCACACAACCCCTACGCCACCGGGGCTCAGCTGAGACTCTAACTCTTTATGGCAGTAAGAAGTCCCAGATTTCTCCCAAGGAGCAACAATTGGGAAAGGTGGTCTTTCTCACAGTGTTCAGAGAATCCACTCATGGAATGAAAAGGAATCTTGACCCCTACCTCCCTAAGAAATGCTGATGGCACAGGGGCTGAATCCCTGGGGCTGCTGGCTAAAAAGGGTTGGCCCCACCGGCTGCTCTGTGGGAGAAAGAGGTGGCAGTGTGCTTCCTGGAGCTTTACGGCCTTGGAAATCCTGCAGGGCAGCTCTGCTATGTCTTATAAAGGTTGCGAGGGGTTAAAATAGCCTAGACTAGGGAGTTAAAGCACATCTCAAAAGAAAATTCAGAACATCCTTTGAGATTAATAGAACATAAAACTAAAACCTAGGAGATGCTGCCAGAGCAAAGTTCAAAGGGAAAGATCTCAAATCAATAAACTAATCTTTTCCTTTAAGGTAATGGAAAAAGAGGGCGCATAAGCCTAAAGCCAGCAGACAGAAGAAAAGACTAAACTTACTATATAAGTAGACTAGAAAAACAGTAGAGGAAAATCAACAAAACCAGATATTGGTTGTTTGAAAGGATCAATAAAATTGATAATCCTTTAGACTGACAAAGATAAAAGAGAAGATTCGAATGACCAATCAAGAATGAAAGAGGAGACATCACTATTCACTGTGTGGAAAACTGTGGGCATCCTGGGAGCATAGCGGGCTACCTGTCAGGCAGCTAACTCCAAAGTCAGCCACAGTGCAAAACCACCAGTTGCCCCGCGGGAGGAAGATGGCGCTCTCTCCTTCTTGGAAAGCCCCAGGGAAAATTCTACTCTGCCCTGGAAGGCCACTATGAGTCTGAATCAAATCCAAGGCAGAGATGAGAAATGAACGGATATCTGTTGCTGTCGAGTCCATTTCAAATCAGGGAGACCGGATATGACGGAGCCAGAGAGCCAGGCAAGGTTTTCTTGGCTGCCATCTTCCTGGAAGCCAGTCTTCAGGTCTACTTCCTGTGGAACCACTAGGTGGGTCCCACCACCAGCCTTTCAGTTACCAGTCAAGAGCTTAACCTGTGTCCCTCACCAGGGCTCCTTCCACCAACTCACAAATGATACAATGATCCAAAGTGATTTGGATACAAATGATCCAAAGTGATTCAAGAGGAGATGGAAATTCTGAACAGCTGCATAACTAGTTAAAGAGATCTAACTAGCAATCACCAACTCCCCATAAATAATAGCCCAGGTCTAGATGCCTTTGCTGGTGAAGCCTGACAAATATTTTTAAAAGAATTCATATAAATTCCTCATAAACTCTTGTCAAAAAAAAACAACCAACAACAACAAACAGATGAGACTATTTCCTAACTCAGTTATATGAAGCTACAAATGCAACAATAATATTATCAGAAAAGAAAGCTATAACCAATGTCCATTATGAAAATTTGGGCAAAACTTCAATGAAATATATTACCTGTATAGTGTAGCAACGATGAAACATACAATGTTCCTCTAGTTCCTAAATGCTTCCCCCACCCCACTAGCATGATCCCAATTCTACCTTAAAAATCTGGCTAGACCAGAGGATGTACATTGGTACAGAGAGGAATTGGAAACACGGGGAATTCAGGACAGATGATTCCTTCAGGACCAGTGCCAAGAGAGGTGTTATAGGGGAGGGAACAGAGAGGGTGGGGGAGAAAGGGGGAATTGATTACAAGGATCTACATATAACCTCCTCCCCGGGGGATGGAGAACATAAAAATGAATGAAGAGGGATGTCAGACAGTGGAAGATAAGACAAAATAATAATTTATAAATTACCAAGGGTTCATGAGGGAGGAAGGAGCGGGGAGGGAGGGGAAAAATGAGGAGCTGATACCAAAGGCTCAAGTAGAAAGCAAATGTTTTGAGAATGATGAGGACAACAAATGTACAAATGTGCTTGACACAGTGGATGGATGGATGGATTGTGAGGCAAGTTGTATGAGGTTCCCCAGTTAAAAAAATAAAGAAGTATTAGCTAACTGAATTCAGTAACATATAAAAGTTATTATATACCACGACAAAGTGGGCTTTTATTCTAGGATTGCAGGGCTTAACGTGTAAGAAACGCTAGTACAGCAGGATGCCATGGTCAACAGAAGGGCAAATACCACATGACCATATAAGTTAGGTGCAGAAAAAACATTCATGAAACTCTTACACCCTCCCATGATGTTTTGTTAGGTGCCATCAACTTGATGGCACTGCACAGGGACCCCACGGCCAAAAGAATGTAACCCTGCCTGGTCCTGGGCCGTCCTCACAATTGCGCCTGTGCCTGAGCCTCCTGGGGCCGCTACTGTGTGGATCTACTGCATAGAGGGCCTTCTTCTTCGTGGCTGGATGTCATTCTTCAGAGACTGATCTCTCCGAGCATTATGGTCAAGGTATTTAGGGCAAAGCCTTGTCATCCTTGTCTGTCAGGAACACTCTGGCTGTACTTCTTCCACATCAGTCTATGGTACAGATTCAGTTCATGGAACTTTCAAAATCCTTCTCCAGCACCGCAATTCAAATCCACCGATTGTTCTTTGTTCTTCCTTATTCAGGGTCCAATTTCACATATGGTGCAATGGAGAATATCATGGCTTGGGTCAAGAGCAACTTAGTCCTCAAAGTAACACCCCTGCTTCTTAATAATCTAAAGATTTCTTGTGCAAATTTACCTAATGCAACACATCTTCTGATCTCTTTTCTGCTGCCTTCATAACCACTGATGTTGGATCCAAGCAAGACAAAAATCTTTGACAACCTTACTATTTTGTCGTTGTTGGCACAACTGCTTCTTGGTCCAAGCACAAGTCCACATACAAGTTCACTGAAGTGTTCTGGAATTCCCATTCTTCTCAAGGTTATCTATAGTTTGGTCTGATCCATGCTGTCGAATGCCTTGGCATTGTTAATAAAACATCTTTCTGGTATTCTCTGCTTTTCAGCCAAGCTCCATCTGCCATCAGCAATTATATTCCTTGTTCCACATCCTCTTCTGAATCCAGCCTGACCCTCTGGCAGCTCCCTGTCAAAGTACTGCTGTAATCACGGTTTGGCAATCTTCAGCAAAGATTTACTTGCATGTGAAATATCAGTGATATTATTATAAAGTTTGAGCATTTTATTGGGTCATCTTTATTTGACATCGGCACACATATGGCCTTCTTCCATTCAGGTGGTCAAGTAGCTGTCTTCCAAGTTTCCTGGCATAGACGAGTGAGTGCTTCCAGTGCTTCATCTGCATGTTGAAACCTTTCAATGGGCACTCTATCAATTCCTGCACACCTGTTTTTGGCTAGCGCTTTCAGCGCACCTTGAACTTCTTTCAGTGCTTGCTACCTTTCTACCTCCTGAAATAGTGGAATGTCAGTTAGTTCTTTTTGGTATGGTAACTCTGCATACCCTTTCATTGTGCCTTTTCTTTTAATATTTTGCCCATAGAATCTTTCAAGTTTGCAACTTTCTTGAGTTCTTTCAGTTTCAGTTAAGTTGAATATGTTCTTCCATTTTGTTTTCCTAATGCTAGGTCTTTGTACATTTCATTCAAATAACGGACTTTGCCTTCTTGAGTTTCCTTTTGAAATTTTCTACTCAGCTTTTTGACTTCACCATTTCTACCGTTTGCTTTAACTCCTCTACAGTCAAGAACAAGTTTGGGAGCCTTTTTCGACATCTACTTTGTTTTCTTGTATTCCTATCTTTTAAATGACCTTCTGCTCTTTCCATTAATGATGCTCTTGATGTCCTCCCACTGCTCATCAGATCAACAACTCTCCTCAGAGTTCAGTGAGTGCCTTAAATTTGTTCTTGACATCTTGAAATTCACGTTGTAGTGGAGTTCTTGTGGATTTGTTTTAATTTTCTTTAGCTGTATCTTGAACTTACATCTGAGCAATTAATGGTCTATTTCACAGTCAGACTCGATCTGGTTTTAGCTGCTAATATTGAGCTTCTCCATAATCACTTCTCACAGATGTAATGTTTGATTTCTGGGTGTTCCATTGGGTATTTGCTTTGAAAGAGTCCGTGGTCTTGTAAAATTTTATCACGCATGCTCCAGCTTTCTTCCCATCACCAAGACCATGCTTTCCAACTAATGATCCTTCTTTTTTTTTTTTTCTAACTTTTACATTTCAATCATCAATAATCATCCATGCATCTTGGTTGCATGTTTGATCAATTTCAGACTGAATTCGTTGGTAGAAATCTTCGATTTCTACATCCCTAGCTTTTGTGGTTGGTGCATAAATTTGAGGAATAGGGATTCAATAAAAAAACAATTTGAGGAATAGTTGCCCTGTTTGGATTTCCTTGAAGATGGACAGATGTATGCTGTCACAGACACAGCATTGTACTTCATGATTGACTCTGCAACGTCCTTTTTGACAATGAATGCCTCACGGTTGTGTTATTCCTAGTACAGCAAACCATCTGATCTTCTGACTCCAAATGGCCAGGACTGGCTCACTAATGCCCGGCTTCTCCATCTTGATGTGTTCCATTTCATTTGTGATGGCTTTCAATTTTCCTAGATTCATACTTTACATATTCCACGTTCTCATCATTAGCAGATCTTTTCAGCTGTCTCTTCTAAACTGAGTCACGTCCCCTCAGCCAATGAAGATCCTGCAGGCTTCACTTACACAGGTTTTACCTGACTCACGTCACCATGGAGCAGCTCCACTGTAGGAACACAGCTCCCCTCCCATCACATGTTGAGTGCCTTCAGTCCAGAAGGTCCATCCTCCAGCACTGTCTCCCACAATGCTCTGCTTCCATTCAGTGGGCCTCCCGATTCCTGATAGTGTTTTATGCACGTGTTTTTCAGGACTCTATCCTTCACAGGGAGCAGCCAATTCCTTCTTCAGTGTCTGTTGTTAGTCAGGAAGCTGAAATCAGTTTTCTTTGGCTGATCCTGCTGGCGTTTGGAACACCAGTGACGTTGCTTATAGCATAATAGCAACACACAAGACAACACAACACAACAAACTGACAGACAAATGGTGGCTTCCAGAATAAAAAAGGTAAAACTCCCAAATAAAACAAAACAAAAAGCCACAAGCCATAAGCATATACCATGAAAAGAAAAAAACATGATCTCCAGCACTGAACACTGCTGCAGGAACTGCTGCTTGGCCTCCGCTGTGATCTTGCCTATGAAGGGAATTTCATCCAGTCTCTGTGAGACCCGACATCAGGCAGGCACATCACCCCGCTACTTTGAAGGCAGGGTTGAAACTCCTCCAGCTTCACAGCCATGCAGTCAGGCCACAGCTACCTCCTTGCTTACTATTCTTTTTCTTCTCCTTTAGTCTCTCTCCCTTCTACCTTTCCCACTGCAGGCAGTCTCTCCTCCATCTAGGGCAACTCCACCCAAACAGCAGGAGGAACTCCAGCCTGCCCTAGTGGGAGCGCTGCACACCAAAGGCAGCTGTGACAGCCCTCGGCAGCGCTCCACACTGCTAGGAGACCTCCGTCTGCCTTCTATGGTGATCTTGCCAACTCGGTCAGTTCTGCCCAGCACGGGGGGCCACTGCACTAAAAAAGCACACCAACCTGCTACCTTTGGGCAGAGTTTAAACTCCTACGACCCCACGTTCAAGTGATCAGCTATCTCGTTACTCTTTTTTTTTTCTTTTCTCTTTCCCACCCAAAGTCAGTCTCAGCAAGCCTAAGTGTGTTTTTCCCCTTCTTTCTCTTATTTTTTCTTCTTTTTTCTTCTGTCTTCCTCCTATCCCTCTCTTTCCTTCCACACGTGACTGCTGGCTTCCAGTCCCCTACCCTCCACCTAGGCCAACTCCCCCCACCAAGCAGGGAGAGCTCCAGCTTGCTCCTGTGGCACTGTTGCACTTGACACAGGGCAGTGCTACACATGGCATGGCACCGGGCTCAGCTATCTCTTTATCTATTAATTAATTCATTATCTTTCATTTCTTCTTTCACTTTTTCTTTTTTTCTTCTTCAGCTCTCTTGTCTCTTTCCCGCCATGGTCTCAGCAGATTCCGTTTTTCTTATTGGTTTTGCTTTGTGTGTGTGTGTGTGTGTGTGTGTGTGTGAATTTGTTTTTTACTTTTGTCTTGTTTGCTCCTTTCATTTTCTTCTCCTCTCCCTATCTTTCCTTTCACAAGCTACTACGGGCCTTCAGGCCTCACCCCTCCACCTGGGGCAAGTCTCATGGCACAGTTGGGGGAGCTTTCATCCACACTTCTTGGCTTTACACGCAGTTGGGGAAATCATGCCAGCCCTCCACTACACCCCAAATGGCTGGGGGAAATCTCCCATTCAAAGGCCTGAGAGAACTCCCACTTATACACCAAGGCCCTGCAAGTGAATGGGGGACCTCCCACCTGCCATTTGTGGTGCTGTGGAAACATCCACCCAAGCTCCACGGTGATCTCTCCAACTAGGTGTTCGACACAAAGGAGGGTATACCCATCCACTCTTTGCAGCACTCCAGTTGCAGAGGGAAATACCACATACCACCAGAGGAACTCCAAGCACCATGAGACACACCACTGACTTCCTGGGAGATCATCCAGAGAAACACCATGCTTGTGGGCCCACAACCACCCAATCCAGCATCCAGTGAGAGAAGTGTTCAACTCATGTTCCAAATGATGAAATACTGATTAGCTAAAGTAAGAGAGAAACCACAGAAAGATACAGCAGTAGCCTGACCCCCAGTACAGCTACTGCAGGTAGTTCAAAGAAGCACTCATACGAGTCCCCCCAGATAGAGGCCAGTGCTCTCTGACTCTGGAAAATGGTGCTGGGCTTCTCTAAAACAACACGTAAAAAGCAACCAGCCCCAACAGCCTCAAAAAAAGGAAAAAAAAGGCAGGAGAAACAGAAGACAGTGCCTGAAGAAGCCATAAACCTAATGACATGCATAAAAGCAGCAGACAATAACCTGCCATAGGGAAAAAAAATCTCCAGCCTGCTGCTTGGAGTCATATAGGATATGAGGGAAGCAATAAAGAAAAAGGATGAGATGATAGAGGAGGTAAGGGCAATGCACCAAAAGGGAATACAAGACCGAAGGGATGAAATAACAAAATCCAGTAGCAAATTAACAGACTTTGCCAACAGACTTGAGGCAGAGAATTGCACCAGTGACCTAGAGGAGAACCAGGCAGACTTTAACAAATGGGAAAGGCACTTAAAAATTTTAAGACAATCAGAAAAACTGAAGAAACCTGAGAGCCATGTCTGATGATATGAAGAAGAACAATATTAGAATAATTGGACTACCAGAACAAGACACAACAAAGAAGTCAACAGTGAAAACAGTGAGGAAATTTTTAGAGGAAAGTTTCCCCAGTTTAATAAATGAAAATCAGGAGGGCAAAAGAATACTAGCCAGACTGAATTTCAAGAAGTTACCAAGACACATAATAGTTAAATTATCCAACAATGGAAAGGAGAAAATCATAAGCGCAGCTACGGAAAAATCAAGTCACTTATAAAGGTACTCAAATAAGAATATGTTCAGACCTATCAGAAAACATGATGAAGAAGAGAAGGGAGTAGAGTAACATATTCCAAAAACTGAAGGAAAGTAACACAAACCCAAGAATACCATATCTGGGAAAATAATCTATTAAGATAGATGGAGAAGTCTTACCAGACAAGGAAAAACTCAAAGAATATGTGAAAAGAAACCCAGCACTACAAAAGATCCTTGCCAACCCATTATGGGAAGAAAATCAACATTCATTGAGGACAATTAAGAGAATACCACATAGAACAACTTCATCCAGAGGGCGACAAAGAGAAAACAGCCCCCAAGACAGTGGAAAGAAGGCAAGAATGAAACACACACACACACACACACACACACAAAACACAAACTGATAATATAGGTAGGTAGGTAGAAAAACACTCAACACAAAAGGTACAAGATGACATCACAGAGACCACCGATGGATGTAATAACACTGAATATCAATGGGTTGAAATCAAGCAGCAGCTAAAAGACTGATTAGAAAACATAATCCATTGGGCTGAGCCCCAGTGGCATAGTGGTTGTGTGTGAGACTGCGGCCCACAGGGTTGGCAATTCAAATCCAACAGCAACTCTCCAGGAGCAAGGCTGGGCTTCCTACTCCCACCAGAGGGCAGTGATGCTCACAAATAAAACCACATAATCCATTGTTCTGCTGCCTATAGGAGACACATTTCAAGCTTGCAGACAAAAATAGGTTGGGAATTAAAGGTGGGAGAAAAATATACCCAATAAATGGCAATGTTAAAAAAAAAAAAAACGGGTAGCAATTTTAACCTCTGACAAAAGTATTTGTCAAGGTACAAGTCATAACAAGAGAAGAGGAGCACTATATAATGCTCTAGGGAACAGTGGATCAAGAACCAGTGAGCATAATAAATACTACGTGCCCGACATTGACATGAAAAATTAAAAGAACCACAAATAGCATCAATAGATGTGGGAAAAGCACTTGACAAAAATTCAACACCCATTCCTGTTTAAGACACTCAAGAAGATAGAAATGGAAGGGAAATTCCTCAATATTATACAAGCTATATATAACAAACCAACAGCCAATGTGGTCACTAACAGAGAAAAGATGAAAACAATTTCACTGAAAAGGGGACCAGACAAGGATGCTTCTTGTCCCCACTTAGATTTAACTTCACATTGAAGGTCCCAGATAACAACATAAGACAAAGAAAAGATATCAAAAGTCTTTGGGGAACGAAAAGGCAAAACTATCATTATTTGCAGATGAAATAATTTTATATATTGAAAATCCCTACAAGTGGAGTGTTGGAAGTGATAGAAGAATATAGCCAAGTGGCAGAATACAAGATCAACAAAGAGAAGTCTATTGAACTGCTATACATATCAGACAAGATCACAGAAGAATAAATTTAAAAGGTAGTACACTTCACAATAGCCAAGCATAAATTGAAATATCTAGGGCTCAACCTGACTGGAAGAATAACCTCTGTTTCTGGATTTGAAGGCAAAATATAGTAAAAATGTAAGTTCTGCACAAGGCACTATATAAGTTTAAGGCTACCCTGATATGAGTACCAACATCCTTCTTCAAAGAATTGGAAAAACTGATTACCAAAACTTCATATGGAGAGGGAAGAAGCCCAGAGTTAGCAGATAACTCCTCAAGAAGAAGGACAAAGTAGGAGGTCTTGCTCTACCTGACTTTAGCACATATTATACATCCACAGTGGTCAAATGAGCATGGTACTGGTATTATGATAGATATTGAGACCAATGGAAAAGAGCTGAAAACCCAGAAATAAAAACATCAGCATACAGACATCTGATTTTTTTTTTTTGGGGGGGGGGGTGTCATCACTGGCTTGGTGGGAGTAGGAAGCTCAGCTTTGTTCCTGGAGAACTGCTACTGGATTTGAACCCCCCACCCTGTGGGCTGCAGTCCCGCACACCAGACAGCTAATTTTTTGTGAGGGCCAAAAAAATATCAAATAGGAAGTGGGTGCCCTCTTCAATAAATGGTGCTGGAAAAAAATGGATATCTACCTGCAGAAAAATGAAACAAGACCCTTACCTCACTCCATGCACAAGAATTAATTCAAGGTGGATCACAGACCTCGAGGTAAACTCCAAACTATTAGGGCCAGTAACGAGGGAATTGGGACAAACCTGAGGACCTTGGCACAGGGAATCCATAAGCTATTGGAAACAGGGAAGGATACAAATACAGAGGAGTCACAGATAGACAAGTGGGATATACTGAAAATAAAACACTTGTGTATATTTGAAAGAATTCAACAAGAGAGCAATATGAGAGTCCAGAGACTGAGAAAACATCTTTAGCAATGACATATCAAAGCCCTTATTACTAAAATCTATAATACTTTGCAAACTTACAATAAAAAGAAAACTGTTCACTAAGAAGGTGAGCAATGGACCTGAACAGGAGTTTCACAGGGGGAGACATTAAAACGGCCAATAAATATTTGTGAAAATGTTCGCTATCATTAGCCATAAGAGAAATGCAAATTAAAACAACTATGAGAAACCACCTAACACCCTCAAACATAGCCCGATTCAAAAAATCAGAAAGTAACAAGTGTAGGAGGGGCTGCGGGGAGAAAGGAACTCTCATCCACTGCCGGTGTGTGTGTACAGCCACTATGGAAATTGAGTTGGCGATATCTAAAACAGATGGAAATTGAGCTACGATACGACCCAGGAATCCCTTTACTGGGCATATCCCCAGAAGAGGCAAGAAACAAACCACGGGCAGACATCTGTGCTCCAATGTTCACCGAGGTACTGTTCACAATTGCAAGGAGTTACAAACAACCCAAATTTCATTACCAGACAAACAGATAAAAAACTGTGGTACAGGGCTGAGCCCCGGTGGCGTAGTGGTTGTGCGTGGGACTGCGGCCCACTGGGACGGAGGTTCAATTCCAGCAGTGGGGCTGGGCCTCCTACTCCCACCACCGGAAAGCAGTGATGCCCCCAACAAAAAAACAAACAAACAAACAAAAAAACTGTGGTACGTACATACAATGGAGTACTACGCATCCCTAAAAAGCAGTGATGAACACAAGAAGCACATTGCCGCATGGGAAGAACTGGGAGAAATCATGTTAAGTGAAGTAAGTTAAGCACAAAAGGACAAGTACGACATAAATCCACTGAGGTCAACTTAAAAAAATGGGGCATAGGGGGAAAGCTACCATATACATAAATATATGGAGTGAGGTCTAGCTAATTTGGCAGGGGCCAAACCCAATCCAAGGGGACACACGAAAGCCAACTAAATAAGAGGGGTAAAGAGAGAGTGAGAAAATACATGGGTAGGGAGGGAACAGAGCACTAACCCACCCAAGGGGATTATATTGTTTGTATCTCCACAGGAGAGGCAGAGAGATCAGGCTTCAATCCGATGCACCAAGATGTGAATACAACATACCAGCATGTACTAGGGAACCGAGAGAGGTCTGCAGGGCAGGCCCCAATCCAACTATGTGGACACTCCCCAGTCCAGAAGAATGCACTTCAGAGGACAGCACGAGGGCTCCAGCTATGGGAGAGGGTGTGTCTAATTAGCACAGACAAGAGAAACGAAAAGGGATGGCGAGGGAGGGGAGACATCCTTGCCCATCAAGTCTCCTGGACAATATTCCTGCTCAGAGCAGACAATGCCCAGAGAGGACCATAGGGTCAGTCGCACCACAAGCTATGATGTCCCTCACTGACCCATAGCTCAGTGGGGGACAACACCTCATCATGCTAGGGTGAAACACTTTAGGGGTGTGCAACAGAGCAGCAAGGGGAGCTCAGTGATGAAAGCCCCAGAGAACACTAAAAACAGATTTTGAAGACAGAGTGTGGCACCCCGTCAGATTCGAGGGGAAGAAACTCATAAAGGCCAACAGACTATTGAACTATTTATAAGCTTCTCCATTTTTGTCAGTGGCTTTCATTCTATTGCTGCTATTGTTTTGTTGGTCATCACTTTTTTTGTTGCTTTGTTTGGCTCTGCCTGGATTTTGCACTTACTAATAATGTATATGCATGTCTATCTAGATAAGATAGGCAGGGTAAATAATTCAGAAATGAAAAGAACAGACCAATGCTTCTGGAGGAATATGGGAGAAGGAGAGGTGAAAGAAAGGAAAGGGGTAATCCACCCAGGTACAAAGGAACAATACGTGAACTAAAATAAATGGAGAGTAAGATGTAGGGGTGCCTAAAGAAGCTTAAATCAAGGGCAATGAAGCAGTGAGGAATTACTAAACCTGAATGTAGGCCTAACATGAAGGTGGGACAAGAGGAAAGTAAAAGGAAAGAGAGAAAAGGACCAGGAGGCAAAGGGTATTCATAGATGACCAATTACATACGTGTGTGTGTGTGTGTGTGTGTGTGTGTAAAACGATAGAGGAATAGAAACTATGTCCTCACATCTCTATGTCAAGAATTAAACTTGTAGATGGACATCGGGCCTCAACTTAAGTGTTCCCTCAACACAAGAACACTTTGTTTTAACAATTCGGCATTATGCGATGCTCACCTATCCGACATGATCACTGAAGACAAAATGGTGTATAAGCAAATGTGGTGAAGAAAGCTGATGGCGCCCGGCTACCAAAAGATAGAGAGTCTGGGGTCTTAAAGGCTTGAAGATAAACAAGTGGCCATCTAGCTGAGAAACAACAAAGTCTACATGGAAGAAGTATCTCAGAGGTGTCAATGGGATTAGGTATCAGAGGACAATGCAAGATAGGAAAATAATAAACTACAACTCATAAGGGTTCATGAAGGAAGGCAGGTGGGTGGTGGGGGGAAGGGTGGGGAGCTGATATCAGGGTCTCAAGTGGGAAGAGAATGCTTTGAAAATGATGATGGTAGCATATGTGCAAATGTGCTTGACACAATGGAGGGATGTTTGGACTGTGATGAGATGTAAGAGCCCCCAATAACAGTATTTCATGAAAAAAGAAAGAAAAAAGAATCCTCCAACTTAGGAATGAATTTTACCAAAGGAAGGGAGCAAACTTGAATGCTGAAACTTATTTTTTAAATTGTAGAAATAAATAGAGGGAGGATCACATATTTTAACAGACTGCCATGGTAAGTACTGTTAGTATGACAATGTCCCAAACTGATGGACTGGGTCAACACCATACTTATCAGAATCCTAGCAGCTCTTTTTATTTCCTCCAGAAATGCAGAAGCTGATCCTAAAATTCTTATGGAAAAGCCAAGGAATCCAGAGCAACTGAAACAATCTTGAAAAAAAAAAGAAACACAACAAACTGAAGGGCACACATTGCCTGATTTCAAATGCATTATAAAGCAATGGTAAATCAAGATGGTGCGGGTACCGGCATTAAGGTAAAAACCAAACCAAACTCACTGCCATCACATCAAAGCGGATTCGCGAGAACCCCAGAGGGCAGGGTGCACCTGCCCCTGTGACTCTCTGAGACTGTTAACGGGAATAGGAAGCCCGTCTTTCTCCCTTGGAGCAGGTGGCAGTTTGACGAGTAACCACTATGACACTGTGGCTCCTGGCATGAAAATAGACACTTCATCGTGGGGCAGATCAGTGAAACATAATTTGGAGCACAGAAATAAACACTCCCATTTGTGGGGAAATACTTTTTGACATTCGCCCAATTTATGTTAGGCAGAGCCTTCTTCAATCTGACACCCAAAGCGTACACAAGAGCCTGAAATAGGTAAACAGAGCTGGAAAAGGAGAAACATCTATGCTGCACACGAAACCATTACAAAATGAAAAGACAACACAAGATAATGAGAGAAAATATTTGTAAACTATTTACCCAACAAAGGATTTGCATCCAAAACACATAAAGAAGTCTTAAAACTGAAGAAAAATCTAAGGAGGCATTTGTCGAAAAAGGACATGAAGCACATAACAGTAAGCCAACAAGTCAATAACTGTCAGGAAGATGTGAGTAAAAGCCACAGTGAGCTCCTGCTGCACACCTAGTGGGATGGAATGCAGACCCCCCCATCCACTTCCAGAAGAAATGCAAAATGGTACGACCAATTTAAAAAACAATTCGGCCTTTTCTATAGGGTAAATACAGGGGACCTATATGACCCTGCTGTTCCACTCTTCTGTACAGTCCTAAGACAAAAACATGAATGTTTAGAGCAGCATTATTTAGAACCAAGAGGTAGAAACTGAGTTATCCTCAGTCCTTATGTGATATGCCATAATTCATATGTATGCCTGTGATTCTAGTGTGATTCTAGTACCATTTTGAGGGCATTGCCAGCTAACGACCAGGAATGAGATGAGTTTAAGATTCTGAGGCTAGCAGAGGGTGGGTGGGGAGGCCACCGTTTAATAGTGATCCTGCTTGCTGCTACTTGGAATGGATATAAAGAACTCGAGGCGACAGCTGAGAGGAGGAAGGGGGGGGGGGGCTGTTACTGGAATGGCCTGGGAAAAAGCATGACTAATTAAGAGTAGTTGGAGGCCAGCGGCTACTGGAAAAATCCCGCCAGAGGCCCTGAACCTATGTGAAAAAATAGTTACAGTCGGAAAGACAGAACTCATTATTCTGTCTGGGTGAAACCTGATGGCACCACGTACCTCCTATCAAACCACCTTTCCCTGCATGGGTCTGGGAAGAAGGTGGGGGAAGAACCTGATCGGATTGGCCCTGAGTAATCGGGAGCTGGATTCCCTGCAGGGCCACCCTGCTGCCTAGACAATGAGCCCTTTGAGAAGCAGGTAGTGGGAGCCCATCACCAGCAAGAGGTAGGAGCAGGGCATGTCCTCTGGGTCCAGCACCTGGCTCACCCCTGCCTGAACCTCAGCACCCACCACGGAGGGAGACATTTCCTGTGGGATACCACAGTGATCCGCAAACTCAGAGAGATTCGAGAATACACGCAAAGGAGGCGTGGGAAGTTGAGGGTGGAATGGATCAGACCCACATCTTGAAAGAGCTGCTCTTTGGGGACTTTTCCAATTTCCAACTTCTTGGGATTAGGATGCCATTAATTTTTTTTTGGGGGGGGGGGGGCCATCACTGCTCTCTGGTGGTGGGAGTAGGAGGCCCAGCCCCACTGCTGGAATTGAACCTCCGTCACAGTGGGCCGCAGTCCCGTGCACAACCACTACGCCACCGGGGCTCAGCCCAGGATGGTATTAATTTTTAACAAAGAAAAGTATTACCACGGAAACCACCCAAATGCCCAACAACAGGGCAATGTGGGAATAGACTGGGACGTTACCGGTAAAGCAGATTAGTACTCTGCAAGAACAAGAAATGAAGTACTGACATATGCTACAATTACACATGAACTTGAAAACATCATGCTAACTGAAGGAAGTCAAGTCACAAACCAGTACATATGGTATAAGCCAAGTCACAAGAGTACATATTGTATAATTCTATTTCTCAGAAATGCCCAAAATAAGAACATTTATACAAACAGAAAGATTAGTTGCTGCCCAATGTTGGGGGTAGGGAACTCTGGTGGTACAGTGGTTTTGCAGGGGGTTGCTAATGAGAAGGTCAGCAGTTTGAAACCACCAGCCGCGGTGCAGGAGCAAGACAGGGCTTTCTACTCCCTTAAAGAGTTACAGCCTGGGGAACTCACAGGACCAGGTCTTGCTATGCGTCAGCACCAACTCGAGGGCAGTGAGTTTGGCTGGGGTTTGGGAAGGGGTGGGGAGACTCTGAAGTAACAGCTAGTGGATAGGAAGCCTTGGGGTGGGGGGATGATGACAATGCTCTGAAACCCTGTGGTGGGGCGAGGACATAAGTTTGTGCCTACACTACAAAACCTGTGGACAGTAAGCTCTAAGTAGCTGAACTCCTTTAGATTGGTGGCTCAGATGGTATATGTGTCATAGTGCTGCGCGATATTATTCTACATGCATTCCACTGTTGAAGCATATACACAGAGAAGACAGTGAAAGCATTCTTTCTGTTGAAAGTCTACTTCACACCCCGTGAGCCCGGTGTGCTAACACTGAGCTAGTCACACAATACATGTGCTCTACTGACCCTCTTGGTCTCCTTCCTTCACTCACTACAAGGCCCAGGTCCGTTCCGTGCAGGCAGTACGTGGTCCAGAAAGCACAGCGGCTACGTTATTTGATTCTCGCTTAGTAAATACTTTCCTCACAGATGATTTAACAAGAACCTGAATTCAACAGTGACGACCACAAGTGCATCACCGGCCATGGCCTCAGAAACTGCTTGCGGGGTAGGGTTTTTGTTTTTTTTTTAAGCACTTTAGTGTGATGGTTGATAGCCACAAATATTTTGATGGGACAGATTTGTAGATAGTGACGTTATAAACGGAAAACTAAGATCCCACTTAGCCTTAATAATGACACATTTGTGAAAGGTGAGCCTGACCGAGAAATCAAGTATGTTAGCGAGCTCTAGCAATAAACTGTACGAAGGTATCCATTTCAGTCAGAAAGTTTCCCAAGGTCATTCACGACTTAAAGAAGTCTCCCTATCAGTCATATCCATGAAAGGCGGCAGGGGCAGAAATGAATCTTTTCATAAATCGCACTTGAAACAAAGCTGAAAAATGATCCTTCTTCTCTTTGAGAGGAACAGTGGGAGAGGAGCAGGTCTCACTCCGTGCCATCAAGTGGATGCTGACCCCTCCATTCCCCACAGGACAGAGCGAGACTGCCCCTGGGTTTCTGAGACCACCACTCTTCACCGGAGAAGAAAGCCTAGCCTTCTCAAAGCCTCGCAGGGTGGCAGGGGCTCTCGAGGTCGGCAGCACCCCCCCCCCCCCCCCCGGTGTAACCCGCTGTGCCACCAGGGCTCCTAAGGAAAAAGAGGGGAGGGAGGGGGAGGGAGGGAGAGTGAAAGTGGGTGAAGAAAACACATTGGATCACAGCGCTTCATCTTTCACATGGCTTTGTTACCTTGCCATGGCCCCTTTGCCCTGTGGTGGACTCACCAAGTCAATGGAGCCTACAGCTGGCTGGTTTGGCTGAAATACGGAGTCCTCGTTGTCTCCTTCACGCTTGCTGCAAGCCATTTGCTCGGAAGGAAGCAGGTTATACCACAGGGTGAAAATCTCATGGGAAAACGGCAAGTCTGCCAGGCTGATCTGAGTTCCGGCCTAGGCGAGAGGAAAGAAGACAATGAAACAACAACCAAATATCCAACTTCGCACCTGTTCCCGCTGAGGTCATTAACGTGTCTTGGATGAGTTTGTCTTTGAGTAAAAGCCTAAAGTTTTTTCTTTTCTTTTTTGTGGCATCACTGTCCTGATGGGAGTAGGAAGCCCAGCCTTGCTCCCGGAGAGCTGCTGCTGGATTCAAACCGCCAACCCTGTGGGCCGCAGTCCCGCACACAACCACTAGGCCACCAGGGCTCAGCCCACTGAGAGTTTTCTAATCCTAGAAATCAATGCCTATATAGGTTTCTGAGAGCAAAGGAGTCTCTACTTCACAGACTAAAAGACTCATGTTTTTATTTAACTTCCGAGGAACTTCTCACACATCTACCTGTTGGTAGGCCTCTCTGCCAGCCGAGCAAGGGAGGATGGAGAGGTTTGTCTCACACACATTGGACAAGGTATCAAGAGGGTCTCTGCTCAAAGAACTCTGGCTGGGAAAGCCCAGGGTCATGGACAAGGAAGACCCCTCGAGAGAGGCTTCACACGGTGCCTCACTCTGTCCTATGGGGGTGTGATGGGTAGGTCTGTTGTGCCAACCTGGCAAATAGGAACACGTGGGATGAATCAGGTTGAAGTTTGATTGGAGGGCATAGGGATACATGGCTCAGTAAGCGCACCCCCCCCCACCCCCGATCCCCCTTTTTCTCTGGTGATTGGAGTGAGCTGCTGCTTTAATGAGTTCTCTGCTTCAACCTGGGTCAGGATTGTAGATTGTGTCACTAGAGCTTGAGGCTCCTTCGGGGCCTGCTTCTCCACGCTGCTGGGGCATACACCGCTTGAGCTTGAGGCTGGTGGATCCTGTTGCCCTGCACTGCTTATGTTCAGTCTCCCAGCGGGGCCTGCTTCGCTGAGCTCCCAAGCTAGTCACTAACAGTCACCAAGCTGCTGGCTGCCTGTGGACAGGCTCTGCTTGACTTGCCCCAGGAAGGATTCTGCTGTCAGCCTCCTTGACCTTAGACCAGGGCAGCCCACGTGAGTTGAAGGATTTCCAGTGTATTCGCTGTTCTATGTAAGTGAGTTGAACTGAGCCCTCTGTCCTGCTGTGTGGACTAATTAGCTGTTAAATTCCTTCTCACTGTACAAGCCTATCCTCTTCTGTATAGATAAAATCATAAGTGTCCTGGTTTCGTTTCCCTCGAGAACCCTGTCTGACAGAGCGGTAAAGAGCCACCGGGGCAACCACCAACACCAACAGCACGTCCACCGTCTCTTCTCCTTCCTGACCTGAGTTCATGTGAGACATCAACACTCAACCGCAAAAAGGACTAAGAAATGCACCATCTTTTCAAAGGGTGTTCCCTGTGATGCCCGGTCATGTCTATGTTACCTAGTGACCGAGTCGGGCAGGGTGTCAGCTGGACTGCCAATGGCAAGGTCAGGCGTCTGAAAGCCCCAGCCTCCTGAGGGAGAAAGACAGGTCTTCCTGCTCCCATAAAGAGGTACAGCCTCAGGAACTCGAGTGGGGCAGTTCTGTTCCGTCCTCTGGGGCCCCTGTGACTCTGAATCTATCAATGCCAGCAGTGAATAAACAGGTGACTGAGTGACCCGTGTTGCTTTTGTAACAAGCTTGCATCTAAACCTGGATGTCATTACACTGGGCTTCTGGTTACTGGGCACGATGGTGCATGAGTTCATCCGTCCTCCATGGACTTCAGCTTTATCACACACATGCCGTATTGCTGTGAAGAGCAGCAACATGTCTTTCAGAAGTTCTCAAAGCCTCGTGGGGGTGGGGCAGGAGGGGCCTGAGCTGAGTAACAGCTACAGATTCCGAATCTCACTGCCTGCTGCAAACATGCACCAGGGAATCATGGGCGGGGTCCCTCCATCATTCACGGTCCATCCTCCACGCTGGCCTCCACAGATGGACAGGCGGTAATCGTGCCTGTCCTACACCGTCAGCTCCCAGTGCCGTCTGGGGACTCATGGAGCCTACACGGCTCACCCACGGGGCACGAGTCAGGGGTGCACACCAGACATGGACGCCGTCACAGAGGTACAGGGCAGAGAAAGAAAGTGGCTTCTACAGAAATTCAGAATGCATTTGCAGATTTTTAAGGAGAATGAAGAAGAACAGAAATCAGTATTTCAGGAGGAAGGACAGATGAACAGACGGTCAAACAGACTGTGTTTGGTTAGGAGTGACTCCAGGACAGAATACAGTCTCAGAACCCCTGCTGGCGCATGCGTTCTTTGCGAATGATAGCCAGGACAGCTCCTACCAGGCACTCCTCCCTCCGGTGGGCAGTGACGGAGCACAGGTCTACCCTCAGCGTCTTCTGCTGTAGGGCGGTCTGGGAAATGGCCACTCGGAACACGTCGTTGAAGGGCACTGATTCTGTGGCTGGATGGACCTTGGTTCGAAACAGACAGCTGACGTCGGCAGAGGAAGGAAGTACAGCCACCCTAAAATAGCTGCAGAGAAGGAGAGGAAAGTGGATTTTGTGGGATCTTTGGTGACAGTGAACTTACAGATCTGGAGAGGAGTTTTCTGCCAGGGCGGAGACCACGAGCGAGTGTGGAGCACGTTGTCCATGAGAAGCACTGTGGCCACGCACGATGGCCAACCCGGAATGACCTTGCTTTATTTATTGGGTCAACAGCTCATTCATCTCAGGTATAGCCATTCCTTCATAAGCAAGCACAATAATCTGAGGCTTCCATCACAAAACTAAAGCCTCACCCGGCCGTTTTCTTCCATGAGGAATCCCTATCTCACTTATACTGTTACTGAATGTGTCAGACTATTTTGTTAGCCTATAGCAGTCGGTGTTTGTTGGACAGCTTGTAAACATTTCAGCTGGTCGTTTACTGATCCATCTCATTGAGGAACCACAGTAGTCCAATGACAATTAGTATCAAGACAGTTCTTACCTGCTAACCTGCTACTTGCAGTTGGCCATGACTTTAAAGCCCTGCGGTCACTCTCTGCCAAAGGCCCACCGAGGAGCTGCAGCACAGGTGCGAGGTGGGAATGTAGGTGGGGAGAAAAGTTGGGCATGGACAACTGCAGGTGTGCACCTTCCCTGCACACCAACCAAAACCAAACTTGCTGCCATCGAGTCAAAACGGGAGTAGATAGCCCCATCTTCCTCCCTCAGAGTGAAGGATAGTTTCAAACTGCTGACCTGGCAGTTAGTTAGCAGTCCAATGGGTAAGCCCTACTCTGAAGAAGGTCCTTGCACAGCCAATTAAAAATAGTTATTTCTTAGTCTGGGAGGGCCAGAACAAGTTGCACAGGCACTGGTGTGAGTTCATCTCAAAGAATCTGCACCCTGAAGCATTAAATGAGAGAAGTCGATGATCTTCTCCCGGAAACTGAGTATATGATCCTACTTGGGAAATAAATCAGCGTGGTAACGTACTATTAAGGAACAATAAATCCTAAGCCCCACTTCCATCCTATTGATGGCTTTGTACAGCTGTCCATCTTTCCAAGGGCGGGCAGCCTCGTCTGCCTTATGCAGAGCGGCTGGTGGGTTTGAGTCATTGACCTTGTGGTTAACCGGATTTTGCTCTGACCCGCAGAGCAAAAAGCTCATAAATACCATCGTCTAGCACACTGGCAGTCTCAGATACGGCAACACAATATTAAAAGAGTCTTGCATTTTGCGAAGTTCAGAGAAGAGCTATAGAAAATCAATAATGTCTAACACTACTTCATCTGAAGCACACACCATTTGAGGACACAAAATTCTTGGAAATAGTATGAGCTATTCTCTATTAAATGCCCCAAAAAGAACACCACTAAATCTTCCCCGCCTTCTTTTCCAGACCTGCTTAACTTAGATGCTAAAGGGGACCTTTCTCCAATTATAGAAACACTAAATCCCAATGCAGAATAGTGGGGCGCCACATATTTCTATATTTTATATCAACATCCATTACAGAGACTTGGCATTCAAAATCTAGTGGACCTCAGGCCACCACAGTTGATTTAAGAGCCTTGCTAGGGCAGAGCTCACTCTCCCTGTGAGGCTGTAGCTTCAACGGTAGGAAAATCTTATACACATACACACATTTATACATCTAATATATATAGCAATAGAGGAGATGTACATTAAAGAATATTCTAAAGTTGTGATGATGGTACAACTCTTGATATGACTGAAATATTGAATTGGATGCTATGTGGATGAACTGCCAATAAAACTGTTTTAAAAAGAGTATGCTAAAGTAAAAGGTCATTGAAAAGTTGGGGGGGGGATAACTAACTGTGAGAACAGACTCTGATACGTTCTTAAACCCAGGGACTAAAGAAAAGCGATGAAATTGCGAAGCACTGGATTTGATCAGAAGGTTTCAAAAAAAAAGAACTCTAACCTTGAGTTGCAAATTGAAAGATGGGGTGTCATGGGTTACGAGTCCCATCGGTAACAACGAGGTGACCAGTGTGAACCCACCTGGTCCTCCCAGGGAGAAAGAAGCAGCCTTCTGTTCCTATGAAAATTTACAGCCTCAGAAACCCAAAGCCTGCCTATGACCTGTCCACAAGAGTTGCTGTGAGCTGGCACAGACTCATACAAAAGCAGCGAGTTTACGGCAACGTGCTGAACGCTTCAGGAAGCATCCAAAGAAGATGAAAAGTTCAAGAGAGGGGCAGAGTATTTTTCTTAAAATGTCACTGTACAACCATTGTGGGAGGCAGCCTATGACCAAGAGCCAATGCTACTGAAGGAAGCTGTCCAAAGACTGGTCCCCAAGCCCAGGTTCGGGGAAAGGACACAACACCCACGTAGAGTTTTCAATGGACAGATGCAGCCCTGGAAGTGCTCAC